>VMDR010033531.1:0-11349 GCA_007922815.1 Macrotus californicus
GCTTGCATACCACTCACCTACCCTTCAATTAGAGTAAAGTTATGAGAAAAATTGTGCATTTAAATAATTAAATACGGTATTAATCTTTGTAATGATCACCATAATAATATTTTTTCCATTCTTTGTTTGGAATATTTGACCCTGTTTTGTTCTCTTTCATCCCACCTAAGGAAATTTTTTAAAAATTAGTTTTAGAGAAAGAGGAAGGGGGAGAGAGAGAGAAAGAGAAAGAAGGAGAAGGCGGACAAGAAGACAAAGATGAGAAGAAGAAGAAGAAGAAGAAGAAGAAGAAGAAGAAGAAGAAGAAGAAGAAGAAGAAAAGAAAAGAAGGTGGTGGAGGAAAGGAAGAAAGGGAGGGAGGAAGGAAGGAGGGAAGGGAGGGAAGGGAAGACAGAGAAGAGAGAGAAGCATTGATGTGAGAGAGAAACATCAAGTGGTTGCCTCAGGTATTTGCGCCGACTCGGGGTGGAACCTGCAGCCTTCTGGTATATGGGACAGAGCTCCAGCCAGCTGGGCCACCTGGTCAGGGAAGCCCTTTTCTTTTGTATACTATTAGTTATTTGTAACTTTAGGAATGCAGGCATTTGTTCTTTCCAGTTTCACAATATTGTAATGTTTGGAGAGTAATGTAATGAGTTAGAATCACTGCTTTCGAGAATGAGGCTTCTCTTTATATAACAAAAAAGTTAAGTAGTTAAATAGGGGATCTTTGCAATAGCTTTACTATAGTAAAAAATAATAGAACATGGGATTTCTGGACAGCTATTGACATCATTATTCAAGTTCTAAAGGATCATTCTAGTAGAAAAGCTTTACAATTAATTTGTAAGGAGGGGAAGGGGAATAGAACAAACAGACCAAGGGAGGAGGTAGAGAAGTTCTCTGCACACAGACAAGCACAGCCCATTCCAATAAGGCAAGTGATGGTCCAGCGTTCAATATCCTGGCTTAGCCATCCTGGCTTCATGTCATCCTGACTATGTCATCCTGGCTCCACAGTTGAAGGTCAGCAAATCTCCCAGAGCTGGGATGCCTGAACTTTGGAGTCTGTATCTTTTGAAGTTAGTTCCTAGGATTTTTATACGAACATGCTCTTCATCTACAAGCTACATATTAGTCAGAGTCAGTGCTTATAGAAAAAGGTCAAAGGAATTGTGGGGTGGGTTGCAATTGCCCACTGTTAAAATGATGCAGTAAACTCATTCAAATTCAGCAGTTTAAAGAACTTCAAGGTAGGTAACTTGGTACTAATTCTTTGGGGCATGATTTACTATTTCAAAGAAAAAATTGTCATCCCAAACTGTTTGCCAGGATGTCGTCTGGTACATATGATGTGGGGGTTATGTGACCGCCTAGTTGTATCAGGAGAACAGGTCTGTGGAATCTAGTGTTTTGTCGGGTCTCCGGTGTGGAGTGACTGCTCCTGTCTAGTCTTTGAGTTAATGACTGCTGTGGTGGACCTGTGGATGTTTGTGCTGTCGAAAGATAAACTGAGGTGTATTAAAAATTTTAGGAGTTTATTTGGGCAAAAATTAATTCTAATCAGACAGTACCAAACAGGAAGAAGTTAGGATGTTCTACCGGTATGAGCTGGGCAAGAGACTTTTATAGAAAAAAGGCAGAAGCAAAATAAGAAAATTATTGATTGGCTATAGCTAAAGCCTAGTTGGGTGAGTATTGTGATCTGT
Source organism: Macrotus californicus (assembly GCA_007922815.1). NCBI lineage: Eukaryota > Metazoa > Chordata > Mammalia > Chiroptera > Phyllostomidae > Macrotus > Macrotus californicus. The sequence continues at coordinate 1,689 of VMDR010033531.1, forward strand.
TGTCCTAGGGTTTCAATTCTGTAACCTGGAGACATTTACAGGCTGAGTTCTCTGTTTGATTCCATGGGCCAGCACAGCACTAGTGCCACCTCAGTCTTATGGCCTTCTTGTTTAATTAACTTAAGAAGGCATTATGCTGAAATTTACTGTGGCAGTGATGCTTCCTGTCTTTTGTCACCAGTCATGAGGTCCCTATACATGGCCTTCACTCTATCCCAGTCCTTCTATTTCTGCTAATCCACTGCATCTCTTTGCCAGGGTACAACAAAACTATTGACACCCCCTCCACAGCTCCCACAGTCGGGGGCCAACCTTAGGCTATCTCTCTAACTACTTCTGTCTTCCAACACTACATGACCCTGACATGTAGGTGAATATGAACACAGGCAAGGCTTTCCCTAGAGCGGGCGTAAGCAAACTACTGCCATAGGCCACATCCTTCTATTACCTGATATTATAAAGTTCTGTTGGAACACAGCCACACGTACTCCTTTGTGTGTTGTCTGTGGCTGCTCTCATGATTCAAGGGCAGAGCTGAGTAGTTGCAACAGAGACGACATAGGCCACAAAACCTAAATATTTAATACCTGGAGTTTTGCAGAAAAGATTTGCTGACTCATGCAAATCTTAGGGGCTTGTAGCCTTCCTAGAGTATCCTGGGTAAATATGTCACTATCCCCCTCCCCTCTCCCCTATTCTCAAGATCCACCATTCCCAGTAGGAATTTTTCAGAAATTAAAAATGAGGACATAGGTTGTCTCTGACCACCTTCCCATCTTCTCTGTTTGGCATGTCAGGGGACATGCGGTGGGGATGGGCGGGCATTCTCTTCTTGCCTGCTAGGCATTTCCTTAAATCGGTATCCCCTTTGTGCAATGGTGTTTACTCTGTTTCTTATCGTGAGATCCTAGTGGTGGGGAGGGGTTGGGAGGGAGAAATAAGCTTACAAAGAGGAGAATATAAATCAGGAGACGTTCAGCAAACACTGTACTTCTTACACGTGGCCTGCTTTTATTTCCCTACTGTGTAAATAAGTGCCAATAACTAGGCACTCGGAAGAGTAGATTGTTACTTTGTTTTTCCCAGAAATGCTAAAATATTCACTTGACTTCTTAAATAAATTACGTAAAACATAATTATGGCTTATATAAGTGGAAAATGAATCAGAAAGACACTTTAAGATTAATATTGTGGTATCAGCAACCACGTGGAAAGTTCACGTTGTGTTGCTCCCACACATGGAGTTCTGTCTGCTCCTTTCCTCCCATTCTTACACACTAGGAGGTATACGTGTCTGTTTTATCTCTGCTTCTATCCACCAGCTCTAAATTGTCGAATGCTGTACAAATTGAGAGTGGATATTCAGTTACATTTAGGGTAATTTATATAGAATAATGTAATAGACTTCAGTGATGAGAAGATAGCAAATAATTTTATTCATGCCTGTTTTTGACTCAGAACATTTAGGAAACGTCTGAATGAAGTAGCCACAGTATGCACTTATTTTTCAGCTATAATTTTATGCCATGGTGAGGATCAAAACAAACATTTACAGATATTAGGTCTAAGCCAAATAATTTTTATTGCTTCTTTAGCTAAACATGGTCAGCTTTAACAGTGGAGTTCTTAGGAATATCGTATAGAATTAATATTTTTTAAATCCATAATTTATATTCTCCCATCAAACATACTTACTTACATATTACTACCTCCTACCAAAGTGGATTCACTGGTGTTTATATTATTAATGAGGGTAGGGTTTAGTTATAATTTTATACCATAATTTATTCAAACATCATCTTGTTTATATGGTTGAAATTACAGTATAACTGTTACTTGGTTTCCAGGATTTCCACGGGCTGATCAAGAGCTGTTTTGTCAGCCAAATGTTGTATGTTTGTTTCCTTTATGAAAGTTCAACTTAAAATGATTTTTAAACTTTGGGAGGGTTGTACACAGCAAGGGGAAATGTCCAGCAAAATTACAAGAATTCTATGACCCCCAAATTCTGTGCTCATTTGGCGCATGTGTGCCTGTGGGATATACACATGCAGGGAGCTGCAAGGACGGCAGGGAATACGGGTGATGAGTAACTGAGAGGCCCTGAGACAGAGGACCACCTGACTCCCCTGAGCTTCGAGCAGATGTGCTTAAGGTAGCAAAACACCAGCCTCTTTAAATCCGAATTTCTATCTACTCCCTACCTGCACCCAATCAGCTGAATGGAGCTGGGGAAAAATATCCAACTTATGGGTGTCATTTTTAATTTATGACCATAAATCTCAACTGAGACCTTGAGAATACTCAGCAAAACTTTTCCTCCTTACAGGATAAATTGAAGATAGGCTAATTGCAGGAGGTGCTCAATGTTAGAGTAGAGGGTATCCACTGGTCACATGGTGGGCAAGACTTGGGCAAGAGCATGAATTACTCAACTTATACTGACAGAAGAGTGGGCATTCACTCTCCTACTTCCAAGGAAAACTGTTTTCCCCATTCTCCTCTCACTTCTAAACTCTGCTCACTCTTTCCACTCATAAGTTTAGCTGATTTTATCTCTGATTTTCCTGAGAAAATCTGAGAAATCTAAAGAAAACTACCTTATCTTCCTACCTGGAAAATCTGCACAACTACTTCTTCACTATATTTTTGTTCTACCCTCTCCTTTTTTATTTCCCATTAAAAATAATCCTTCTAGATTCACATAGTTTGTTTGCTGCTATTCCGTGATCCGTTTTATAACAACAGTCCTCCAAAGGTTTAAGTACACTCACTCTCCCCATACTCACTTCCTGTTCTCTCATCGGCCCTCTGCAATCAGTTTCATCTTCACTGCTCCATGAAGCTTGCTCTAGTGTAAGTGCTCTCTGATCTCCATCTTTGAAACCCAACGGGCAAGCCACAGTAGTATTTCTCCAGAGCTCTTGTGACATTTACCACCATTCATCTATGTCACCTTTAAAAATACTTTCTTTATTTGGCTCTGGGCTACAACACTCTTCAGAACCCTGCCCACTTTTTCTCCCACTTCACTGGCAGCTACTTCTCAGGTCCCTTTTCTGAGAATCACTAAACATCAGAGCACTTGGAGCCCATACCTGCCTCTTTCTCTTCTTATATATGTAGGCTCACATTCTGCCTGATCTGATCTAACCGCATAGCTTCAAATACCTTCTCTGTCCTTGTAATTTCCTCTTTGTATCTCAAGCAGTCATTGTGTTCCTGGACTCAGACTTCAATAACTATAAATCCTTGCTTGACTTTTTCTACTTGAATGTCTAATAGAGCTCTCTACCAAACTTTAGTATCCTAAACCCTCCCCCCCGAAAATCTGATAGTCCCTCAGTCTCAATAAATACCTTCTATTTCACAGCCAAATCATGAGCAGTAAATTATCTCAATTTTCAAAAATATACTCTAAACTTGATTTCTACTCTCAGTTCTTATACTGCTACTACATTGTCCCAGACACATCGCCTCCCACCTGAAGCACTGTTACAGGTTTCAGCCCAATTCAGTTAACTCATCACTACAACTTTAAGTAACTCCACTAACTGAGGAGAAGATGGAACAGTGAAGCAAAGTCAGGAAAATAAACATGGGAGTAGGGGACAGGGTCATTTGTGATGACACTTACTAACTTCTGGTGTTATATGTATGAGAACTCAGGATGTAAGATTGTTTTCATGACTTAAATAACTTTAGATTAGAAGGTTTGGGGTATTTCAAACTCTACTGCAAACCCTAGTAGAATATAAGACAAAAATTCCATTCAATGATGATTTTCGATGTTCTAAGTGATTTGATTTAAGTTGTAGAGTTGAGTGGAAGAACTACTACTGCATTTATGTTACATTTAGGAAGACAAGGCTTCTGGGCTTAAATACGACAAGCAAAATGCAAAGGTGGGATATCACTTTAAAGTTGAAGTACAGGCCATCAGTATGAAGTACAGGACATCAATTGTTGGGGAAGGTCATTAAGAAGACGTGAGGGCTGGACTGCCTTGCAAAGTGGATCTGGGCAGTAGGAGACTCCCCACTCCCTCCACTGGGCTTGGAGTGTGTGCTTCCCTGTACTTCCCTCAGCAGAAGCTGTGTAAGGACATAGCCTTGACATAGAAATGTGGTGATGAGACCATCTGGACTGGCTACGTGACTAAACTCAGTTAAGGCCTCTATGTAAACTTTTAAGATTTGGTGGATGGGTGCAAAAATCTACTTGTCTTGTGGCCTCATAAGTGTCCTTGCTTATTAAACCTGCCACCTACCAACCTAGAGTGATCTGCCTTTTTTCTTTGGTCCCTCCCTGCCCCTAAGAATGGGACTGGTTTCAGATTACACTGTGGAAACTCCCAAAGAGTTTACCACCCAATATCAATCTATACATTTACTTAATACATTTCTGTTTATTTAGAGTAAATAGAGTAAATTTCCACTATAAGGACCATAGCTTCACACAGTTACACTCTGTAATATGTGCATTTCACAAAAAGCTCTGATATCTCAGGCCCCTCTCCACGGGCAATAATGGTTCCGATGCAGTCTACTCACATGCCCATGTTTTCACACACTCCAGTTTATCCCGAGTGATCCATCTCTCCACTGGAAATAAGTCAAGATAATGAGAAGTGCAAAGCTCTGTTTACTAGCTCTCTGAGGAGGTTTTGCATGTTCAGGCGAATCATTCTGATGTCTGGCCCCAGACAGTGGTAAGGAAACAAAGGAAGGAGAGCTTCTGACAATGTTGTCCTGGTGACTCTCAGTTCCTGCCAGGTGTATGGTCTGCTCTGAGAGCACTGAGTGAAGAACTCTGACCTTCCTTCTTGACTTTAATTTCCTACTATAATTGTAAATGATGTCTTTCATTTAAAACAGCTTTACTTCTCATATATTTCTCCTTGACCTCTTTAGACTAGAAAGTGGGAGGCGAGGAGCATGAAAGAAATAAAACTGAAAAACAAAGTGTGTGGCAAGAACCAAATTGCAGGTAACACAATAGCATCAATAACATTGATGAGAAACGAGGGGATATTTTGCTTTAAGAACTAAAGAGGAGGAAATGTCGTTATTGAAATAGTTCATACCCATGGCTGTTACTATGTGTACTGTCAACGTAAGAAATATTCAAACCTATAGAGGATTTTTATAAGCTTATTTGAGCCAAACTAATGACAATTGCTGGGAAGCAAAATCTTAACATTGAGAAAATGCTCCAGAGAATGGCAGTTTTTCAGCTTATTTTATACATTACAATCAAAGGAAGGGGGCATAAGGAAGGTCACGTGAAATCCATTGGTGATAGATTAGGGGTTTGGGAGGAAGCAAAGCTAGGAAATCACTGAGATTGGATAAAGAGTAAAAGGGAGAGACACATACTACTTTTACATTGGTGGGTATAGGATAGTTAATAATCAACATTCACAGCACATAGAGATGGTATGGGGGAATAAGACAGCCATGAGGGGTTCTGTGGTCTCCTGCTCGGGTGCAGAGGTTGTGCCCTGAAGGGTCTGAAAAAGGGGATTATTCTGACATTCCAAGGGTATGTTATCTAGGATACAAAAAAAGAGGTCTTAGAGAGGCTCACTTTAGATAAAGGTTGACTTTTGTCGAGTATAAGTGTGAACATTCCTTATAACTTTGGATATTAGTATTCTCCAGAGAAACAGAACTAAGAGAAGAATATATACATACACACACACACACATATATATGTATTTTTTTTTTTTTTGACTGAAAAGTCCCATGATCTCATGATCACTGTCTGCAAGATGGAAACCCAGGAAAGTCTGGTATAGTTCCAGCCTGAGTCCAAAGGCCTGAGAATCAGGAGCACTGATGGTATGAGTCCCAGTCTGAGGGCAGGACATAATCAATATTCTAACTTGAGCAGTCAGGCATGGGGAGAGAGACAGAAAAAGAGAGCGGGGCAGAGAGAGAGAAAACTGCTGTGCTGAGGTCCTCCATGGATTGGATGACGCACCCACATTGGGGAGGGCAATCTGCTTTACCATTCTGTAGATTCAAATGCTAATCTCTTCCAGAAACTCTCTCACAGATACAATTAGAAATAATGTTTTTCTGGATATCTAGGCACCCTGTGGCCTAGTCAAATTAAACATAAAATTAGCCATAATACGTTGCAACTTAAAAATGGAATTAGAAGTTTTTGTTAAGGAATGAGACAGAAATAAATAGTAATATTGATTAGGACTTACTCAATTGCAAGTAACAGAAACACAGTTTGAACTCTAATGAACACAACAAAATAATTAAAACTAAATAAAACTAAAAGATTTATTGAAAAAAACAAAACAAAACCAGGAGGGTACACGAAGAAATAGATTTTAAGGCCCTGACTGGGTAGCTCAGTTAGTTAGAGCATTGTCCCAATATGCCAAAGTCACTGGTTCCATTCCCTTGATCAGGGCCCACACAAAAATCAACCAGTGAATGCATACAGAAGTGGAACAACAAATCAATGTTCCTCTTTCCCCCTCTTCCTCTATCTTTATAAAGTCAATTCATAAAAGATATTAAAAAGAAATCGATTCTGAAAGCAGGAAAGCCCTGTTAGCTCCATAGAGTCAAATTAGGGAATTTATACAACAAGGGTCCTCTCTTTGCATCTCATCACTTCTTTTCTCCGAGCGCCACCTTCATTCCCTCAGGCTTCTTTGCTGGATGAGCATGGTGGCCTCAGGCAGCACTGAGGTTTTGTCCTTTTAGCGCACATCCCAAAAGAAGAAGGTCTTTTCCATCAACTGCAACAGAAAATTCACCAGGGAAGGATCCCATTTAGCCTGGCCTATGACCCTTGCCCAACACTTGGCTGCGTGTGGACTGAAGAGTGAGCTGCTATCATCGGCAGCCTTGTTCATATGGGCTCCTATCTGTCCACCCCAGGTCATCTGGAGAATAGGGACCCCTGCTGCTGCAGAAGTGTAATTATTTGTTCATGAGTAACTTCCTCTTGCCTGTAAGGTAACACTGCCTGGGAGGAATGAACTTCATGAAATCAGGCTCTGGTATCTGTATGTGCTATGGTTTAGAGAGAGGGGAACAAAACAATGCTTGTGGGTGTGTATGAGGGAGAGAAGGAATAAGAAAGAAGGTCAAGGAGGAAGAAAAGGGGGAGAGAGAGATAAGACAATGAGACAATACCAAAAAATGAAGGAGAGAGAAGGAGAAATTGGGGAAAAAACAAAGCAATTAGGATCTCTATGGAAGCAAAGAAAGAAATGGTGAGGATGGAAAAAATAGGAATTGTTGACAAATTCAAGATACAGACCTGCCTCAGAGCTTTGGTTCCATGGAAAGTTTTTACTCCACTTTGAAAAACAAGGCTTTAGATTAAACACATTGCTTATTCGGAAGAACAGGAATGAGATTTTACTGAAATCATTTTCGAATATTGCTGCCTGACTAGATATAATTGAAAATGGTTAAGTGTTTTATAACGTGTGATGAAATAAATGTGCCCTGCACTCTTCCCTTTCAGCACAGTCTATACCTCAATTATGAAAAGCAAAGCACCAAGTACATTTTGCACCCTTGGCTTTTAAACCACACATGAAAGAGGGAGAAATGGCCTGAGGCCATGTAGAAACATGACAACATATAAATCAGTCATCCCTTTCCAATTCAAATCAATTATAAGATCAACAAAACCATTCAAAGGGGTTGAGTTCACGCATCAGTATTTGACTTAATTTTCACCTGTTTAATGGGTTCCTTAAGAAGATACTAGACACATACTTACTGGTTAATATGAACTGAGTTTCCATAACTATAAATGTGTTGCCTCATAGCATGGAGACTAGAAATCTGTGTGGCATTTGGCTTTATTGACATTTTGACAATGAAATATTTGTGTACAAATGTACTTTGGAACATATTGCAGCAAGATTTTTGGCAGGGTGTTCCTTTTCAAATATCAAGCTTAATCTTATAACAAGTTTTGCATTATAACACTGCAGCAAAAACATGGGCACTGTTTCCTTATAACTGATTATATGACTCCTAAAAATCACCATCTGTGTCTATTATTTGTAGCTCTGATAAAGTCTTTTTTTCTCCAAAATGATTGTGCATTCCTTGAAAGCAGGGTGAACATTTTATCTTTCATATACTTAAAATTTTTTAGCTTAGATCTAAGTGTATGGCATTGCTTAATCCATATTTGTTGACTTTATGTGGTTTACCCTACCTTTATCATGGTTGCCCTCAAGATGGTGTGGGTCAGCCTACAAAGTGATTTCCTTTCAGAATTGCAGACTTCCAACCCCCTCTGTCCTTAACATTCCGTCCAAACTGTCCAACACACTGTCTCCTGACTGTAATCTGGGCCAAAGCCTTGAGAAGAACATGAGTATATATATCATTGTTTGTCCTTTCTGCTTCTATCTCTTTTTTCTTTTTTGTTTATATAGCCATAATTTGTATTTTGTTTTGTTTTTCTGTGCTGAATCACTGAGACTTTTCATTATATTCTTGAAAAGATATTTTTTTTAATGGCTTGCTACTTTCTAATAGCTGTATCCTTATTCCTGAATTCAGGCTTATGTCTCTGCATCATATTTTTCATATCTAATTTGGTAAAGCAAGTCACACATCTGGGCCCAAAAATCAGAGTGGTAATGCTATAGACTGAACTGTGTCCCCTCAGAATTCATATATTGAATCCCTAACCCTCGATGTGACCATATTGGAAGATAGGAACTTTAAGGAGATAATTAAAGTTAAATCAGGTTACTAGGGTGAGATCCAGTCTAATCCACTATTACTGGTGGCCTTAGAAGAAGAGAAAGAAACACCAAGGGTGCACAAAGAGAGGAAAGGTCTGTGGGAGGGCACAATGAGAAGACAGCCACCTGCAAGCCAGGGAGAGAGGCCTCAGGAAAAACCAAACCTGCCAATACCTTGATCTTGGACTTCCGGCCTCCAGAACTGTGAGAAATAAATCGTAGTTATTTCAGCCTCCCAGTCTATGGCATTTTGATGCGGCAGTCCTAGCAGACTGATACAGGCGGGATCAGCAAAATTTCAGAGCAAAAGGCAAGGATACAGATAAGCTACTAATGCCATCAATCTATAATAGATATCTGTAAAGGTAGTTTTTAGAATATATTTTTCAGTATAACATAATATGAAGTATAATATACATGGAGAAAAGTGGAAACTCATGAGTGTAAAGTGTGATAATTTTTTTCCGAAGTGAACACACACATGTATTCACCATCAAGATAAAAATATAGAATACTATGTATGAGTGTATATCAGGAGAAAGCAATCAATTCATTTTTTTTCTTTGTGGTTACCCAATAAACTCAGCAAAACTTACTAGAAAGTTGTGTGTTATTATTCTTCATGCCAACTTTGCTATAAATCAAGTTCTAACTTTATATGCTCCATTTTGGATGGCATGTTCTATTCTCTTGCTCAATTTGTGCCAGTGCCACGTAGTCTTAATTACTATAGTCTTACTGACGTGTGTTCTTCGAGATTATCTTAGACGTTCACACTTCCCTGCCTTTTTATAGATCTTTGAGAATCAGCATGTAAATTCCCATAAGACAAGTAGCTAGGGTTTTGATTGGGGTGTTACTGAATCCATACATTCAGAGAGGCATAATATCTTTATAATACTGAGTTCTGAT
>VMDR010033532.1:0-11338 GCA_007922815.1 Macrotus californicus
GAGAATTAAATCTGATCTTCTGACAGCAATCATGAAATGATCCCAACTGGCCCCAATTAAGCCACATGGCTCATGGGCTTCCATACAGTGAAGTGCCAAGTTCTCGGTTTCATTTACACATCATTCTTTACCTTGGTTTATTTTCTTAAAGCCAATTAAGTATGTGTCTTACCAAGAGGAACTAAATTTCCTTGTGCACACTAACTCAAGACACAGTGCATCAAGTGACTTTGTACTCTCACTGAAGGATCACGTAGGACTCCAGAAGCCAATCCCCCTAGCTGTAGGGCTATTAATAAAAAAAAAAAACTTTCCATTTATTTACTTACACTGAAATTGACCCACATGTATCTTCTCAAAATAATATATATGTTTAAACAGTTCTGGCTAACATAAATCAATAATGGCTTTAATTTGATGTATTTACCATAATCTTTTCGATAGTATCAGCATTTAGTTGAGTTTAATATTCCATTTTCTTAAACATTTGAAATGATCTATTTATGACCCTCTAAAAGAGCAGTACCAAAGTAAGACTTCTGAAGTTAACCTTTCTTACCTTGAATTTCTGCTCTAATTTTTTCACATATGCTCAATTGTAAGTTCTGTAATGACGTTCCCAGGCCTTCCTCTGAGCACAGGTAGCCTCAGGATTTAGAGCTCATTGATTGTGTGCCACTCCAGGGAAATGGCTGATTAAAAACAGCCTCACGAGGAGGAGTGGCTCTCCTGTTCACATCCGGCTCATCTTATTTTAAACTCTAATACCTGTATGGAAATATGACCCCCAGCTTCAGCTTTGGAGGACCGCCGTCTAGCAGTCCTTTACCTTAGACACCAAGGTAGAAACATAGCTACATCAGTCCCAATAGGACTTCTGTTTGACACAGTTTCTGAAGGCCTTAGTCAATTACCCTGACTATTTTCCTGTGAATTGAAACAAATACACTGTATTTTTTATATCTATTCTAATTATAACTATCACTGATCATCTGTTGGTATCTGATGCAGGCTATCTATCACAGTTCTTAGAGCAGATGGATTAGAACATATCTGTTCCTCCTAATCATGCATTAAAAACTGACATTAGGAGAGAGAACTTGAATGGATGCTATGCGTCTTAGGGCACATTAACCTTGATGCAACATGTAATTCTTCTTATCACTTGACCAGCAGATGTAATCGTAAAGAAAAAATACAATGGAATCTTTAACATGCTGGCGTTTGGCAACACCTAGGAAAAACAGTACGTGCATTTTCTGCATGAGAGACAAACATACACTCAATCACCTCAACAAGTAACTGTTCTCAAAAGAGGGAAATTAAAAATATTTCTTATAATAAAAGGCTGATGATTTAGAAATTATATACCAACCTCACAACTGACTGACTTTTTAGAAATGTATAATAAACGCACTAAAATTTTAGTAAGGTAAAACAGATGCCGGGGTGTTGTATTATGAAATATTTCTCACTGTATTATAGTAATCTCCAATAAGATTTGATGTTAATTTTAGAGCATGCTTCTGCTAAAAAGGGCAAACCCTGCAACAGATTTAGTACAAAGAAGCTGAAAATATCCTGTGGAAAAAAAATCTGTAGTGAAATCAGCCAGCCCAAATCCTGCCATTACTCAGCACTGCAGTGACGTGCGGATGTTTGTAGTGGTTTGAGGAACCAGCAGGGGTGGAAACTCTACACACTCGACTCCAACATGATTGCAATTGAACCTCATCAAAGTAAGAGCTCATAATTTGTCACAGAAAACAGCCAATTAACATATGTTAGAAAAAGGCTTCATAAAGATAATATATGATTAAAGACCCAGTGCAGCTGTTGGAAATCAAAACTGTGCATTTGAAAAAGAAATCTTAGTCTGAGCTTCCGTATGGTTAAACTGATAATGGCTACTATGATTTTTTTTTTTAAGTAGAAAAATATAATTACAGTGCTTCTCATAAGTTTGGGGTTATGGCAAAGGAGAACTGGGTACTTGTGGCACTATTTACTATGCCTTACTTAGTTCTATAAATAGTTGAAGCCCTTGCCAAAACTCTGTAGTTACTTTGTTATAGTGCTATTTTAAAACACAGACCTTCATTGTGAGCTAAATGGCCTTCAGGATGCACTTTGTAGTGATAGCATTCCTCTCAAAACTATACCCTCCCTTTATCTGTGCATAACTCAGAACAAGAGGACTCTACATGCCTGCCCCGGTCACTGTGAAACACGCAAGGGCTGTGTACCCCAGGGTTTTAATGCATCCGAACTTTTGTTGGGGTTGGTGGTCAGGAAGGGTGGGACTTACAGGTCAGAAATGAGACTAAGGCGCATGTATGCAGTGCAGATCCTGCAGGCTACCTGCCACAGCTTTGGAACCGATGAACTGCATGTAACTGTATGTATTTGGTCTATTTGCATTGCAGGTTTTAAACTAACCTTCAGCTTGGACGGTGCCGGCAAGCAAGTCCTGGCTAAATTGACTTCACCGGAGGCCATGAGCCAAAATCATGATTTTTAATATTACAGCTAACAATGAAAAAGTTTGATCATTCGTCACAGAGACATAAAAGTGTCAAACGTGGTGGTAGGTGCCAGGGACACCACTGTGAACAGAACAAAGGTCTTCACGAAGCCCATTTTAAAGAGGCAATGAACAAGCACATTGATATGAGGACTTCAGAGGACTGCTGTAAAGCAAATGCCACAGTAGCACAGGTTGGGGGTAACTGGATAGGCAAGGGCAGAGGTGGACAGTGCTGTCAGGGAAGGTTATTTGAGATGACACGTGAGGCGAGATCTGAACCACAGATGGAACCAGGCAGTATTGGGAGGGTGAACAGTCCAGCACTTAGTCACTGGTGGTTCAAGCTTGGCTAATTCATAATTTCCTAGACCTCAGTTTCCTCTTCTATAGAACAGGAATAATAACGCATATATTCCACGACGACAATGTGAAGCTCAAATGAAAAACCAAGCCACATTCTTTTGTGAAAATTCACTGTGTAAACCTGGTTTCTTTACTTCAGTATTATATAATTTTATAAAAATTACAAATACTTTAAGCTCTGAGGGTATAATATAATGAGAATATAATAATGCAAAGGTTTGTAAATTGACATTAATTGAATCCAAAGGTGTGTCTGCCCTGAAAATGTGGATTATTTCACTAAAGCAATTCCCACTAGTGGAAAGAAGTTCATTTTGCAATGCTGAATATAAATAGAACCATAAATAATCTGACAAATACAATACAAATTTTCTGCAAATGTGAAATATGGAATATTTTTTAAATTGCACTTTTTACCTCTTACAAATAAATACTTTTACAATATTACTAATGTAACAGAGTCACTGGGTTAGGTTGATTCATCTCCTCTCTCGTAGGGCCCACCTCCCAAGCAATCAGCACAGCCCGACTGAGATCTCCGCGCTGTCTGAAAACCCGTGTCTCACTGGGTGGGAGACGGCCACATATCTTTAGACATATACCCATCTAATGAGAGTAAGCTATCCAGCCTCAAGCCAAACAGATTAATTTCCAACTTGGAATGAATAGACAATTGAATCATCAAGTATTTTTTAAATTAAGCCATTTTTAAGAGAATACAAAATTTAAGAATTATGAATATTTATATAGAAAATTAGAGTGCAGGACAATGCATACTTTAATTTGAAAAGTTGTAAAATAGAAATGTCCAATGAAAAACCACAGCATTTTAAGTAAGGGATGAGGGTCAAAATTTCCTACACAAAATAACATTAGTTAAGAAATAATGGGAATATATTTTCAATTCTCCTTCCCCCGTCATTTTTTGGGGGGAGTGGTATAAATTTGACCCTTTACTCCATCATTTTCTTTTTATTTACTATTTGGTGAACATAATTTGTCAGGTTCAAAATTGAGTAAGCTGTATAATTTACAAAACCTAAATTAACACTAATCTACTTTCATTTGCAATTGATGAAATGCCCTGAAAAAGAATCATAAATTAGAAAAGTTTTTTTTTTAATCAAACTTTTCCTCTCTCCATCCTGAAATGAATCATGGTACAGATATTTATTCTAATAAAAATCAGCATAGTGTTTGGTTTTATCCTCAGTGCTGACCAATCTCTCACACTCACCTCCCTCCCTGTCTTATAAGGTGACCTTTGGAGGGCTCTCCCTTTCTCCCCCCAAAACCTAGCCAGAACTGCACACAAAGCAGGCATGCAAATACAAGTTTCTTCTATTTGTATTATTTCCAACTCCATTTTTTCATTTCATCACCTCTCTTTATCTGTTTTTCCACATGTTTAGAACTGAGGGGATATGGAAAGTGAAACTGTCACAGAGCTAGGACTGAAGGTGTTTTCAGATGAACAAGATGTGTCCTCCATTGAGTCTAGGCAGGGCAGCACAAGACTGGCAAGCTGGAGGAAGGCTCCTAATCTGAGCATGTCCACACATTCTGTCCCAGGCTGTTTTCAAGGGTAGCCCAAGGCATTCTTGGCAGACAATATAATACTGCATGGAGAGTAATGCAGCACTTCCCCTGTGAAGAAGACTGTGCTACTATGGAACAGAAATTACTGAAACAGACAGTTTTTAACCCTGATTCTCTGAAACCCAGTATCCAAAAGAAAGCACCCACCCATGGAAGAAGCTCATGACTCTTGAGAAATACCAAAGGCGATTCCACAGATCACTAGTTCTTAAGGATGCTAACAAGCTATTCCAGAAAAAAAAAAAAAAAAAAGAGCAGGTAATCAAAACAACTAGGAAAACTTTCAGTTTCTTTGCTGCAGAATTTTTCATAGTCTTCAATATGCTGGATGCCAGAATCTAGAGTATATTCAAATTTATCTGGAATATCCTTTAAAAAATGGTAGCTTTGAAGAAAGGAAAAAGCTTCTTCCCTCTGACTACGGACTGCTGAATACACAGCACTGTTGAAATGCCCCTCATCAACACCTCAGCCCAGTGCCTGGCTCAAGGAAAACATAATAGTACAGTTGAATAACTGATCAAATAACAAAACAGTATTCTTTTAGCTTTACAAAGAAACACAAACATGGTATCAGGTGCAGAAAATTGCTGCTGTTTTGAAGTAAAAATATTAATAAAATATTTAGCATTTTTGTACAATTTGTTTCCAAAGCCCAAGGCACCAAGGAGTGGTTTAGTGCAGCGGAAAGAAAGCTCCGTTTGGAATCAGGCTCCTGGTCGGATTCTGCCATCCATGGGCTGGATGTCTCAGAGCCAGTCCACTCCTCTGAGTCTCATTTCCTCAGACATAACAGGAGTGGGGTTCCACTTCTAAAGGGCCCTTTCAAGTTTCTAAGTGATATAAAGTCAATAAAGGTGTAAGACACAATGAGGTTAAAATGCTTCTCCAAAGGATATAGTTCTAGAAAAACAATAAGCTGACAAAGATGTTTAAAGGCCTAGAAAAATACAATTTTTTCCATATTTTTTTGCATTGAAGAATTGGTTTACTTCATCTTCAAGCAATACAAGCAGTTAAGACCAAGATTACATTATGAACTTGGGACCACTAATCATATTTAGAATTTTAATGAATAATAGCTACAAATTATAAAATACTGTGGCACTAAAAGCTTTACATATATTAACTCTAATCCTCATAACAGCCTGTGAGGAAGGCACTATCATTATCTCCATTTTTCAGAAAAGAATGAGGACAGAGAGGTTAAGTTACTTGCCCAGAGTCACACAGCTCATATTAGAGCTATAATTTAAATCTCTATTATAAGTCCAGTCCCAGACTCATACTTGAGCAATATCCATCCTGTAAGGTAATATTGAAAAGAGGATGTTAAAGTTAAAACTCAGAGAATGTGATGTTCAGAGGGACTTAGTGAAGTCTAAGAAGGGCCTTAAAGTCAGTATTCTTTAAGTCATCTAACATTCTCTTAATCTTCATGGCAAAAAGGAGTTTACTTCACTGTGCTAGTAAAGGAATACAACAAAACCTGAGTTAGATATCAGTCATTAGAATATCAGAATTTACTGGCTGATCAGCACCAGCGGTCTGTCCGCCTTCCAGACTTCTACAAATGAACGTAGTTGCTCGTAAGGAAAGCCAGGTGAATGTATATGAGTCAGCACATATTCATTATGACTTCTGGGAAAAACCATCAAGACAGGTGTCTTCCTGAGGATGGGTCAGAAGAGCCAATTTCATTTTTGATAAAGTAGAGAATTACACAGATAATTACAGATATCTTGTCTCCAGGCCTGAGGCAGTGATCTGGCTCTCCTTCAAAGTACCTTGGTTGGTTTGTGACCCGGACCTCAGCAACCCTGGTATTACCTTGGTCATCATCTTCCCCACTCCTTTCTGTTCCTCCTCTTGTTCCTGCCTCTCTTTATGTTCTCTCTCTTTCTTCTCCTTCATCTCCTCAAATCATGGTCTCCTACAATATTTTTCTACGTGCAGTAGAGTTTCCACTTCAGAATTTTATACATTTACCTACTTCTTTAGAATTCTGTGTTTGAGACCTCTGGGTATAATTGTACAATTCGAGCTCTTTAAATATATTGTTTTAGAAGTAATTTTATGGCTATCAGCTTTATAAGACACACACCTAATAAAATGTACTAATTATATAAAAATAGTTGACATAATTGGCAATATAATTATTGAAGAAAAATCACATACTTTGGTGTATTATAGATATCCACACCAGTTTCTTCACAAAGTATGGGGCAGCCTCACTCTAACAGAACCTAGAGTGTGAGGAAGCAATAGTCTGTACATTTTAAGCATATATCGGACTTTTCTGCTACGTTCATAGGCAGAGCACAGCGGTGCAGATAGAGGTACACACACTCTCATTTATGTATTTATGCATGTCATTGCACCAGGTGCTGAGCACGCAGTGGGTCAGAGCCACTCGAAAACTCCGTGATCAACAATGAACGTGACGTCCAAGCCTGAATTCAGCCTGAGGGGCTGGGCCATTCACTGTGCAAAGTGAAAGCTCAACATGGTTGCTCCTGCAGCCCAGGCCCTTTAGGGGAGTCTGTGGCAGACAGGAAGTCTCTAACATCTCTAATTCAGTGAAAAAGGGCTTGTCGACAAATACTGCCTTTCAGTGCAAAGGAACCTCTGGAATCATTTTCACATCAGTGTCACTCATGCCTCTCAGTGAATCCAGTAATTCACATGTTCTGAGAAGTCTCAGGGGTGACATTTCCTTGAGAGGCTAGAGAAAGGGACATTACCATCAACTAATACCTAGTTAACACACCTCGTCATTATTTAGCCACATTCCTGAGATTCTAAAATTCAAAAGCATCTTAAAATGTTCATCTTTTATATTCTATGAACTGGAAAACAATGACTGTAGCACAGTCACTATTAAGGTCTTTTGAAAATAATTGGTTAAGATGAATATTTAGTGAATGTCTTCCTAAACTGATTATGGAGAATTTCAGAATGAACTCAGAAATTTCACTTGCGTCAGCCTGGGTCTTTATGAGATCCATTAAAAAATTTATCTAAATTTGGCCATGAAAGAAAAAAGTAAAGCTGTTTTGGAAATCTACATTTCCATTCACCAAGGTAAGGACAGAAGTACCTGATATTAGTCCTGGCAGGGGCCATGCAAGGCCACGTCATTTTTCCCTCCTTCAGATAATGCCACGCACAAATTCTTTCACAAAGATTCCACCTCCCCTATTTTTAAGGCCTTCCGGAAAAGGAGCAACATAACCTTCCTCAGTAACCTCACTCAGGAAATTCTTACTTATAGCTAATCCCTCACAGAATACTTTATGTCCAGGGCTCTTGCTCTTGCCTTTGTACAGAGAACAACATCTGGTGATCATGGCCTCATTTCATACACTTGAAGATTGTGTATTGAATTATACCTATTTTTGTTATCCTTCACTTGCTTTACTTTCTATTTTTTCCCCATCTTTGAGGCTCTTCATTTCAAGTCATATCTGCTGTTGCTGTGGAGTCCCCAAATATATATAATACTCAAAAGAGGCTCTTTTGTCTATTTCTATCAAATATATACTTTTAATTATCCACACATCGCATAAAATTTTAAAAATGTTTATCTTCTCATTTATTTCAGTTTTGCATTTTTCCCTTGTCAGATTTGTTTCTAGCCAACTCTTCCATGTTTTGTATTTAAAGCTTTTGTTTCTCCTTGGCTTCATGATTTCTGACCCCTTCTCCAGTTTGCCAAGGTCAAGGTCATGCTAAGTTCTGATCCTATCTTTTAAGGGCCAGACTTTGCACACTCTCTTTATACAAGACTCATTTGGCATTTTAAAATTTAATGAATAAATTATTCATTTCACTATCCCTTTAGCAACCATTCAAATCTGTGTGGTTTAGAGAATATTTTCCCAATTTATGGATGAGGATATCTTACAAAACAAAACCTGAAGCCTTGAAAAGTTGAGATTACTCCTTCTTCACACTCTAATTAAAGGTTTAAGTATTCTCATAAGAGAGGTTTTTATGATGTTGTGTTGGTTCACACTCACACCCCGGGTGTTTCAGGATGTATAACCAATGTATCAACATGTAACACATCATTGTGATTTTTCCTTGTGTATATTTAGGTGCACACCTAAAAGAGTTACTAACCGCAGTTCCCTGCATCATCCTTCATTTTCCTTTAAAAATGTTGTCACTGATAGTCACTTTCTAGTCTTTATTCAAAAATTCTAGCGATAGTGGTAACATTCAATGAACATGTCCTTGAAATATTATTTCTATTATTTCAATTGGATCTTCTACCTGGGTAAATTTGTGCTATCATGATCACACTGCATATTATATTTCCGTTCAGAAAAAAACCAAGGCGCAGAAAACTATGGAGCTTGCCCAACTTTACGTTGCAAATAAGTAGCAAAACGAGGTTTTGAGATAAGGGAACCTGACTCCGCATTTCAGACACTCATTCCTCTGCTGTACCGCCACATGTGTTAGGAGGCCTTACAATAGTCTAAGGAAATACCTTCATCTTCATCACCTAGTTTTAAAATTTCTGTCCAAGTGCTAAATCAACTGGCAGTGAAATACATCAAATTCAATACATCCATGGTCTGAGCTTTCATGTAAAAATAAACCTGAAAGTTTGATTTTTCACTAGAAAAGGGTGTTTCATGTTGTTTGTTTGGCTTCTCCACATCATCCTTTGAAAATTGGCTTAAAATGATGCTATTTATAGCTTAAATATAATACACCGAAAATACTAACTAACTTTCTTCTCTGATTTAAATTTTATCTCAATGTATTTCTATTTACAGTTATTTCAAGAACAACTCTTTCCTAATGGTTAAGATTTAAATAGTGTTATAGGCTACATCAACCATTTATCTGTAATTTATAGCTAGGGATAAGATGCCTCTAATTTTTCCATTTGCTGTATGGCTTAGTATTGTAAACATAATAAGGAATTCTCATTATATAGATCGGCTTGACAATGAATTAAAAATAGATGTTGCCAAAGGTTAAATTTACAGGTGAATTGTTGAGAAATGCAGTAGGCTCTAATTTACTGAACACGTCTTACCTAATAAATTTCTATGTCCTTCTTCTCAAATGATTCTTAAGGGTTCTGTATAGGAAAATAATTCACCTTATGCACTTATAATGACCTATTAATTGAAAGCAGCTAATACTCTGCTTATACAAACATACATGTGATTTGCAAAATGGTTGGTTAATGACCAGTGAACTTGCTTTAATTTCAGAAATTAACTAATTTGGGCTGCTTGTAAAAGTTTAAACAAGACGTACATTACAAATGATGAACATGGACCAGAACTGTCATATATCCAGCGTCAATGGCTTCTACGAATGCTGTTGTTAACAGCTGGTTCAAATCGCAAAAATACCCAGAACTGTTCAGGAAGAAATAGTTTCTTAAAATGGATCCATATTATGGGAAAAATGCTCTTCCTCTATAGTCACTGTTCATTTCCTGTATTGCAATATGATGCAAAAGCAACTCTAAGCAATTATGACCTGCTTAGAGGCTTTTTACTAAGCCAAAACTCCATTATATGAAATGTCTTTCTTAAAGGCATTTCAGTACATACGTTACGAAATATGAGCTTACAATGGCAGTAGAACGTTTTTAAAAGATTAAAACTTTCCCATTGATCGTGATCTTTTCTGTTTACCTGAATTTTCTATGTACCGCGGTTTCCTTGTCATGTGACAAACCAAGCTGATACAGGAAATAAGCAATGATGCGTTTGAATCTTTTACTGCGAAATCTAAGAAGTTGTGATAAAAGTCATGTCTTCTCTTATATAACCTAAATAAATCCTAAATGGTAATAATAACTATGGAACTGAGGGTTACAAAACATCAAAACATTTTCTTCAACACTGTATTTTCAACCTACATCTTGTCTCTATATGCTTTCTGCTTTTTAAAACTTTCATTCTGAGCAGTAGAATGAAATTTGACCACAGATTTATGCCTGCAATAAAAATAAAATCGACTTCAGCCCTTTGTGAAAGTGTTACCAAATATATAGCAGCCTCCCATGATGACAGAAAAATGATAGCAACAATGCGTTGGCGTGAACTGTCATTTGAAAGAGCAAAGGGAAAAAAGACAATCATTAAGGGAAGATTTAAAAATATTTTCGTTAGGAAAAAAAAGAAAATTAAGTGGTAAAGTTCCAAAGAGAACTTAACATAGTAGAAATATCATTCAAATAGTTTATCCGTGCAAGGAGATTACCTGTAATGCTGCCAAGGTCACTGCCAAGTTGTATTAATGGCCATGTTCAGTATATGTCAGTCACATGAGTTAGAGCTGTCTTCTTCTCCTTTTTCTCCTGCATAATGACCTACCTCTTAACGCACACTGACAAATCGAGGTGAGTGAACATGTTTTTCCAAAATATAGATGGAAGAGTTCCATTCCACTACTCTTCTGTCTTAATTGTACCAAACATGTGGAATGTTAAGTCTGGCAGGAAAGAGGTTTTAAATATTCTTTTCTGAAAATTGAACCATTTTTGAAAATGGCACTTTGAATCTTAAAGGGAAGTAGTTGTGGCTGTATTGTGAATTTTCTTTCAAGTGCACATTTGCTTGCATTGCTGCAAAAGCACATAATATTTTCTTAAATGTAGGAATAACATTTTTTTAATCCTAGAAAATGCCATTGGAACACAGAGTTAGTAACAGAATGATTTAGCAATCAATAGTTAAGCTCTACTGCAGATTTGTATTTTTCGTGTATCAATATTATTCATCATTTACAGAAGAAATGTGAGAGTTTAGGCATATTGGCTTCTGCATATACATCTACACTAGAGTGCAGCAGACATATTTATGCACTTTG
>VMDR010033533.1:0-11337 GCA_007922815.1 Macrotus californicus
AGATGCATTATCATCCATCAAATAATGTGCCATCATTTGTTTAATTATACATGATTATTAGATATTCAGATTGCTTCCAATTTTGGATTATTCTAATTAAATGCTTGATAAACATCCTTATACATAATTCTATGAATTTTTCATTCAAATGTTTCTTTAGAGTCAACCCTCAGATTTGGAATTGCTGGGATAAATGATGTGAAAATTAAAGGCTTTGATAACATTTTGCTAAATTGTCTTTCAAAAATGTTGTGTACACTTACTTCCCCACCAGCAATGTACTAGCATGCCTGTCTCACCAAACCTAGCTGTCATGACAATATATACACAATATTTATTATGGCTATAGGCTGGCTTAGTCTAAAGTTAGGGACCAACAAGAGAAATAGAAACCACCGAGGTATTACAGAAAGAGGAAATTTAATCCAGGCATTGTTTGCACATGTGATGGGGTGGCTGAGAAGCCAAACAGGATGCTATCGACTAAATTGTGTTTTTCCAAAATTCACATACTGAAGCCCTAACCCCCAATGGGATAACATTTGGAGATGGGGCCTTTGGGAAGTAATTAGGTTTAGATGAGGTCCTGAGGGTGAGGCCCTCTTGATGGGATTAGTGCTTGTAAAAAGACAGCTATGAGAGAGCTTTCTCTCCCTCTTTTTCTCTGTCCCTCCCATTTCCCCCCTCTCTTCCTCCCTTTTTCCCTTTTCCCTCTACCTCTCTCCATTTCTCTCCCTCCCTTCCCCTGTCTCCCTCTCTCTCCCTCTCCTCTCCCCCTCCCACCCTCTTCCTCTTTCCCCTCTTCCCCATTCCCCTCTCTCCCTCTTTCTACTTCTTTCTCCATCTCTCTCCCTCCCTCCCTCTCTCTTTTTCCCTCTTACTCTCAAGCGAAGAACACCTTCACCAGGAACTCAATTGGCCAGTACTTTGATCTTGGACTTCCCAGCCTCCTGAACTGTGAGAAATAAATTTTCATTGTCTGAGGCACCCAGCCTATGGTGTTTTATTATGGCAGCCTGAGAGGACTAACACATAGGCTGACTCAGATTACAACTAGTGGAAGCTACTACTTTTCCTAGGCTTGAAGGACAAACAGATGGCAGCACTATCAGCAAAACCTGGAGTTTCAGATGACTGAAGGAGGCTGGAACCATGGCAACCTGACCTTGAAATAGCAGAGGAGATGCATCCTCAGCCAGAGAGAAATGGGGAGAAACACCCTGACCTTTTCCCTCTCTCCTGACGCCCAGTCTTCTACCAGGGCCTCTCACTGGCAGAACAATATGAAGCCAGCTGATGTGGGGACATGAGAAGGCTGGTGGGCTGTGGACCATGTATGTGACACAGAGCAGAGCAGGGAAGGGTAGGGATGTCTGAATACACATAGACCCAGGAATGCAAGAGGTGCTTTGTTTGGCTGGCACAGTGTCTTTGAGAAGCTCTGTTGTTGTGTCTGTGGAGAGGGCATGCTCTTTCAGGTTAGGCAGGGCACAGTGCTGCACAAGCATTACACAGATGCCTGACCTCTGTAGGCCCTCAATTGCGTACCCTGCTGCTTTAACTGATGGGCACACTTGAGATGGTGATGGAGGGCAGAGTAGGGTATTTTAAGAGTGGAGCCAGTACAGAGAAAGACATGGGGACTGGAATGGCCTGCCACTGAAGTCAATTTCCATACTTTTTCTTAGGTTGCCTGGTCCTCTAAAGTTGAAATTTCCAAAAGACATAGCTCTTGATTCTGAGTATTCCATATTACATTCCAGAGAGTGAACAGGTTTCAAAGTGTGTCTGTGTGTGTCTTCTGTCACATGGAAATCTTTTCCATGTGAGTTTGGAGTGGACTAAATTAGGCGATCTGATGTTCATTTGGGCTCAACTTCATTCTTTCTAAATCATTACAGCTGTTTAGAGGTACCTAATCACCCTTAGCCTGGGATTCCATTACTGACTAGTGCTCATGTCTGTGAGCCCACCCCACCCAGCCAGGCATCTCTTCTTGATCACCTGGGGGACCCCTGCAGACATTTCACAATCTGGGGAGGAAATGAGGATGTTTGAGAGCTTTACCAAAGGTAGGTCCATGTGGGAAAGACGGGCCGCTGAGACCCAAACTGCAGGATCTGGAGGATTTTTTGTCTTAGGTACTGCAAAGCAGCCTGTGTCTGTGCCCTACAAGGGGCGGGGATGGGGAGGGGTGCAGGAGCTGTGTCTAGTGGGAGGAGAGCAACTCTGTTCTGAGTTAGACACGTGCCATGTGGGGGCTATGAGGAAAGCTGCCTGCTCCTACAGTGCCCAGACTGTGAGGATTTTGTCCTTAGGTCAAAATCCTCTCATTATCTCATTGTGTCCTGTTCAAACATTTCCAATTGCAGAGATAAGTAGGCATTTCTGTGGCAGCCTGAACTTCTAGCTTCACCTTTCTTACCAGGTGGATCCTATGCTTCATTTTGATATTCCATTCAATTATGCTCATTTGTCCCTATTATTTTGGGATAGTGTCTTGCTTTAGGATGACCTGGTTTGGCTTGAGGAGAGCGGGGCGTGGGGATAGTTTATTCTAACAAGCATTGATTGCAGGAGCCACAGACACAGGTGCCTCCAGGGCAGGGGGGTTTTGGGAGCTGGTTAAGCAGGCAAGGGGATGGCCTGTCCACTCCATCTAGAGGGGGCACTCCCAGCCCGAGTTGATTATGCACAGTGGTGGCTCAGGCTCCTTGTTACTGTTTATTTTTAGTTGTTGTTGTTGTTTGCTTGTTTTCCAAGAAAACTGAGAGACCTCTGTGAAAGTTTTCAAATATGGGAAATTTGTTCTAAAAATTTTAAAATAATTTGTGGACTATAAAATCCAATTCTGTGGGCAGAATCTGGCCCCAGGGGCAGCTTGCCATCTTGGACTTGTGGAGTGATTCTTGTACCAGGCACCGGGCTGTGGACACCACCAAGGTGAGTGAGATGGTGTCCCTGTCCTGAAGGGGTTTCAGTGGAGAGATGAAACTGCAAAATCCGACTCTGTCACGAGGCAGAGTAAACCTAAGATGTGCTGTTGGGAGAGATTCCAGGAAATGCTGTGGGTGCCCCAGTGGAGGAGATTATTCTGATGATATTTTTCCTTATATGGTATTAGCATGAGCTATTAATTCTACTTTAAAGAACTGAACTTCAAAATATAGAAAAACATATGCAATCTGTGGGGCCTATGCTATGTGGCTGGCTTAAAGGGGACCAGTTTAATAATGAGGCTTTTCAGTACTTCACTAAATAAATCCCCTTGAGGCAAGGATTTATACGTTACTGATTTCCACTCTGGAGTGTTACTGTGAAATTCCTGTGTAAATAGTGAAATAGGATTTTTAAAGATCACTTTTTCTGGGCAGGATGACTAATGAGAGAGGTAATGCCTTAAGATGAGTCCACATGCTCAGCAGCCCAGCCATTCCAGAACTCTCCAAATGAGGAGCTTGGCAGGTGGTGGCAAAACCAGACCAGAGAGACATCTGGGGCAGATCCAGCTGGGCTGACTGGGGGAGAAAGGTCAGAAGTCAGCAGGACACCTGAGTCAGAGCCTGGTGATTATCCCATTATCCTGGAGCCCCTGTGAGTCTGGGCTCCCACCTTTTCCAAGGCTCTTCTGGTGCTGTATTTCAATTACCAGTGTACTGTCCCTCCAGCAGGCCATGAGCAGCTTGGGGCAGGGCTAGCATCTTCGTATTCTAGTGCGTAGCAGATGGCTGGTATGAAGAGACATATTGAATGTCAATTGAATGAATAAATAAATGATAAACTGAGTAAAAACAGAGACAGGTGTACAGCATCAGGGAGATTCAGCAAGGGGCGGTGGCACTGGCTGGCAGGTGAGTCGAGTGTGGTGATGGGCAGTTTAGAGCCGATCACATGTGGAGACCCAGGCCTGTGGCCAGAGGGTGAAGTGACGCGCAGGCCCTTGCTTTGGGGCTGAGAGTTGGTCATCAGTGCAGGACTCAGGTAGGAGGAGACATGACCTGGATTCAGTTAGTGGGCGGGAAGAACAGAGCACAGCTTAAGGGCAGCAGAGAGCAAGAGGTAAGATGGGATGTTCTGGCACCAAAGAAATTCTAGTTCACGCCTCAGTTCTACCTTCCCTAGCTGGGCGACTGGGCAGTGGGCTTGACCTCTCTGTGCGGCAATGTCCATCTCTCTTAAATGGGGGTGAAACTGCTAGAAAGATGAAATGAGATGTGGGTGTGTGTGAAGCACTCAGCACCCGGCGGAGGGTTATTAATGAAAATATGGTTATAGGGTTTGATTAGTGACAGGGTACTTGATGTCGAGACTTCTGAGCAGTAACCAGGAGCTGTGGACACAAACAACTTCCGGCATTTTGCAAACCATTCATCTCCTTGCCTTCACCCCAACCAGGATGTTGGGAGTAAATATATTTTAAAACTTCTTAGCAATATCTGATAACTCCCTCACTATGCCCTCTCCCTCAGTCCACATTTTCTTTCTGTAAATCACATCACAACACCAGCATAGGTCTCATGTGGTTAGGGGATTTGACTGGGGGGGAAGGTGAAGTAGTGCCGATTGTGTGTGCGGTAAGGGAAGCAGGGCAGGCCTGGCCGATGCAGACATAGCATGTGCAGGGACTGGGGCCCACAGTCCTTTTAGGGCCCCACAGAAGTGTTGTGAGTTCCTTTAAAATGAGAAGAAAGGTGACCTTTCAGGCTGAAGAAAGTGTTTTTATCATTATAGTACATTTATACCAATACAATCATTTAAAAAATACAATTTTTTCCTTTTAATTTTTTTTGAAAGGAAGTGTTCCAGAAAGGCAGGAGTGAGTGGGGCCCACGGCAGTCATCCATGAAAGTTATAACATGGCCCTGGGGACAGTGATCCCAGCAAGTCATTACACTAGTCGCTGTCTAAGTGGAGGGGGGGCGGCACCTGGGAAGTTAATTAAAGCGTAGTTTCTGGGCCCCTTTCCAGAAAGTCAGATGCAGCCTGTGGTGGGCTCAGGAACCCACTTTTTAACAAAACTCATTCTGAAGCAGGCCGAAGCTGCCTCAGATACCTGGACCCTGCTCTCAGCTGTGGTTCTGCTGTCCAAACTGACAAATCCATCCAAACATCGATCAGCCTACCTGAGAGTCAGATCAATTCAGCCGACAAGCCAATCTGATTCTGTAGCCCAAATAACTGCTGATTGATCAGTTTTTTTCTTACCATCTATGTGTTAGGACCTCATTTAAACATCTTACACCTGTAAAGAGAGATGTTTGAAGCAGGTTTTCTTTAAGTGTATATGTTGTGCTATTGCAAGACGTTGCTTTGCATTTAAAACCCAGTTTCCGAATGTTATTTTACACAATCATTACATGGAACTTTTGCGTTAAACATGGGCATTACACAGGCAGCTGATTTGCTCCACTCTCCACGAATAAGCAGATTTATTTAATTAAATATATAAATTTCTTTAATTATAGCAGTTAGTTTGAAAGGTGTTAACTAAATAAAATTTTACCCCACACAATTTATAGAGTAAATGCAATATTAAAATAACATTAACGTTGCAGGACAGACTCAGTGAAGATGCAAATAGGCAGAAAATTGACAAATCCCTCACCTTAATGACCCGAGGTGTGATTCTTATCTGCATTTCCTTGCATTGGTGACTCTTTCCAATAGAATCCAGTAGTCTTTTAATACTCTTGTTTTGTCTCTACTGTTATTGCTGCACGAATAATTTCTTTTACTTTTGTAATTTTGCTGAGAAGTTTATCGGTGGGACTTGAGGGTGACTCAAAGTAATTTTGAAGGTAATTTCCATAAATTGGTTCTGAAGTCAAAATCTAAATCAGAAGTTTCTCTCCTTAATTCTACCTCTCCTTTTATTAAAAAAAATTTTTTTTTTATCCTCACCTAAGGACATGTCCATTGATTTCAGAGAAAGGGAAAGGGAGGGAGAATGAGATGGAGAGAAACATCGACTGGTTGCCTTTCATGCCCACCCTGATTGGGGGCCAAACTTACAACCTAGGAATGTGCTCTGACTGGGAATCGAACACCTGACCATTAGATTTGCTGGACAATGCCCAACCAACTGAGCCACACTGGCCAGGGCCTACCACCCTTTTTTATTTTTTCTCTTTTAAATATTTTATTGTTTCTGCTATTGTAGTTGTCCCAATTTCCCCCCCCCCCTCAGTTCCCTCCTGCCCCCCATTCCCATAGTCAATCCCACACTGTTGTCCACGTCCATGAGTCATGAATACATGTTCTTTGACTAATCCCTTCACCTTCTTTCAACCAGTCCCCGCTCCCCCTTCTCCTCTTACAGCTGTTAATCAGTTTCATGTTCCATTCTATTTTTAAAGAAAATATTTTGTAATGTTCCTTTCACCACCCTTAAAAAAGTTTTGTAGATAATCTGCCCTGGCTGATGTGGCTCAGTGGGTGAGTGCCGACCTGCAAACCAAAGGGTCACTGGTTCAATTCCCAGTCAGGGCACATGCCTGGGTTGCAGACCAGGTCCCTGGTGGGTGGCACAGGAGAGGCAACCACACATTGATGTTCTCTTCTTCTCTTTCTCCTTCCCTTCTCCTCTGTCTAAAAATACATACATACATATATACATATATACATATATACATAAATAAGAAACTGGGTTATAGGAAAAAATGTTAAGGAAATAAGATTTTTTTTAAAAGAAATTTTATAGATAATCTAACCTACCTACTCATATTCATAAAAAATCAGAATGCCTTACCTGTAATAAAGGAAAAATATAAAAAATAAGTAATTGTAATGAATTAATTGGTATTTCAGAATGTAAGTGCTTGGGTGGGACTGTTAGAAGATATAATGAAGTGGATGCTTTAACCTCAATAAAAGATTGCACTGCACACAAGACCTCATTGGTATGTTTTATTGGTAACTCAGATACCCAAATGGCATTACTTACTTTCATTCATATGATTCTTCAGAAAAGGCTTTTTTAGAGCAATTGTAGGTTCACAGGAAAGTTTAGAGGGAGGCACAGAGATTTGGCACATACTCCACACATGACACATGCACAGCCTCCCCCATTGTCAACATCCCCCCTATAGTGGTACATTTGTTACAACTTATGAACCTACATTGACATGTCATAATTATCCAAAGTCCATAGTTTACATTAGTGTTCACTTTTGAGGGTGTATATTTGATGGGTTTGGACAAATGTATAGACATATCTCCATCATTATGGTATCATACAGAGTATTTTTGCTGCCCTAGAATCCTCTGTGCTCTACCTGTTGATCACTGCCCCTAACTGAATTCACCTCTGACAGACATTTAACTTTTTACCGCCTTTGTAGTTTTGCCTTTTTAAGAATGTCATAATATGGGTATCAATATAGTATGTTGCTTTTTCAGAATGTCTTCTTTCACTAAGTAATATGCATTTAAGTTTCCTCCATGTCTTTTCATGGCTTCATAGCTTATTTTCTTTTAGTAGTGAGTAATATTCTGTTATCTGGATGTAGTACAATTTATTCACCCAATTATTTACTGAAGGACATCTGGGTTGCTTCCAAGTTTTGGCAATTATAAATAAACCTGCTATAAACATCTGTGTGAAGGTTTTGGTGTGAACATAAAATTCAACCCCTTTGGGTAAACACCCAAGGAGCATGACTGCTGGATCATGAGACAAGAGTGTGTAGTTTGTAACAAACTGTCAAACTATCTTCCACAGTAG
Source organism: Macrotus californicus (assembly GCA_007922815.1). Lineage (NCBI taxonomy): Eukaryota > Metazoa > Chordata > Mammalia > Chiroptera > Phyllostomidae > Macrotus > Macrotus californicus. Next base: position 7,724 of record VMDR010033533.1, read on the forward strand.
CTATAGTGTTTTGCATTCCCACCAGCAATGCATGAGTGTTCACATTGTCACCAGAATTTGATGCTGTCAGTGTTCTGGATTTTGGACATTCTAATAGGTGTGTAGTGGTATATCATCGTTTTAATTTGCATTTCCTTGGTGACATATAATGTGAAGCATCGTTTGATATGTTTATTTACCATCTGTATATCTTCTTTGATGAGGTGTCTGTTAAGGTCTTTGATCTATTTTTTGAATCGGACTGTTGTTTGACTTTTAAATCTTATTTTCTTACCTTGGATAACAGTCTTTGATCAAGTCTGTCTTTGCAAGAGTGCACTTTTTGGTCTCTTCTAATAAGGGCACTAATTCTATTGGGAGAACCCCACCCACATAAACTCATCTAAACTAATGATCTACCAATGGCCAGGTAATTGCTATTTGGAGATAGAAAATAGCAAACTGAGGGTTAGGGCTTCAACATACAGATTGGGGGTTGGGGGGAGACACAATTCAGTTTATAGTGAAGGACTCTGGTAAGTTCCATATAAAGCAAAATGCAATCTTTCCTTAATTTTTCTGGTAGTTGTGTTCCTGAAAATGCAATATCCATCAAAAATGGTACAGAAATATCATGTCTCTGTAAGAAACAGAATTAGGTTCTAGGCCTAGATAATTTTAAGTAATATTTTACTCTCATGAATAGGAGGATTCTTCATTATGTAACCCAGCACCCTTAATTTCTCTGTTCCTTAATTGTCAGTAGCATAAAAAAATGACATTATAGGTTTTCAAAACTCACTCCATCAAGAATAATTGAAACAAATTTTAAAAATGGAGGACATGTCAGCACAGAACAGAAAAGGGAAGGGAGAAGGTGACAAACTAACATTTCTTGAAAGCCAGGGCACAGATCGCAAGTTTAGAGACTGCATGAGATTTTATTCTTGAACCCATTTTTAAAGATTAGATTCGATGTCAATCCACTGCAGTTTTCATTGCCTTATTATTACCTTGCATCTTCTCTGCATTACTTATTTATGTTACCTGCCAGTCCCCTAAAGAGAGGTAAGTTGTTTTGCCATTCTGTGGTACCTCAGCTGCTGAGTATCATCCACTTGTTCAATCCCTGTAAGTACCCATTCAAGCAGTTCTGTTCTCTTCATTTACCAACGAAGAAATCGAGGCTCAGAGAGATTAAGTAATTTGTCCAACTTCACGTGGCTTGTCAGTGGTAGAGTCAAGATCTAAACCCTTATTTGTTTGAATCTAAAAAACTGTTCTTGCTACAATATGTTCCTCTTTGATACATTCCACATCTGATTGTGAAGATGCAGCTCTTCTGAGTTGGTTTTGGAGAAACACCCTCCACATGGGCGCCTTGAAAATAGTGTCCTGGTTTCTGACCCTGATATCTGGGGCAAGTGAGTGGTAATCCCTGGACAGGTGGCACATGGTCACAGGTTTGATTGTTCCAAGGGAGACCTGAAAACATTGAACTTGCATTGTGTTTCTTCCCTACTGAGTTTATCCACTCCTGTGAAGCAGCCCAGCAACATGTGTAAAGATTTTTCTTCACAGCATGCTCCTGTAAATGAGTAGTTTATCAAATAAAACCTTCCAATAAAGAGCGTGAAGACATGCCATGTCGATAGCCCCTCAATGAGTCTCTGTTCCTTCCAGGGATCCTGGTGGGACAAAACCACCTTCCAACCACAATTGTGTTTGCTGGTGGTCTTGTGGTTTAAGAGGTTTTGGATGAATCTGGGCTTGCAATTTGCTTGAATAATCCCAGCCTTGTGATTCTATCCTAAGGAATACCTCCTTGGAATTCACAATTGCACTGCAAAATGTGGTAAACAAGCCATTTCACTAGGTTTTTCTGTAATTATCTTTGGGAGAGAAATCTCACAGGTATGAGAAGGCAAGGTTATACGATGAATAGGATGATACTTATTTGTCCTGGCATTTGGGGCAATTATAACTAAAATATGTATTTATCAAGCACCTGAGTGGTGCTACAAGGATACTAGAGTGACCATGTTTGTACTTTGTGTCCCTGGACACAGCTGGCTGGACCAGGGCCGGACACCTGATCCAGTCGGAATTTACACTGCAAATTTGCAATTGTAACTGTGAATAGAGAGCCAATAACTGTGGATTCTTAAACTTGGAAGATATCTGGGAGGAGCTGTGGGAGAGAGGGCATCTTCTCCCACAGGAGGGAAAGGCATAAAGAAGACTGAGGCCCAGGATCAGAGAGAGGCTGAGGTGAGCCCTTGCAGCTCCAGAGAGAGAAAGAAACTTCTCGAAGCAGCACTTTTTTCCTGAAAGTGCTTCATTCGCTAGTTTTAGTCTCACAGGAAGCCCAAATGCATATAAAGCTTTTGGTGCTAAGTAAAACCACTAATATTTAAAATAAATTCAACTTTTTGCCTAAGTCTGAATAATTTTCTGCTATGTTCAAGAAAACAACTGTTGACTGAAACATCTAGATTCTTTAAATATAGCATTTTGTTTAATTCTTTCAACAACCCTTAGAGATAGGTAACGTGATTTGTTTTACGGATGAGGAAACTGAGACTCAGAGCAATTAAATAACTTCCTAAGGTCACACAGCTAGCAAGTGACAGGAACAAGAAGTTAAATCCAGAAAACTTCCTTGTGCATCTTTACAAATGTGAAAATAAATCCTTATGCTTGTGCTACACTTTATATTTCCAAAACATGTGTGCTATATTATTTAATCCTCACATTGACCTAAGGAAAGAGTATTTTACAGATGGAGATATTGAGGTATAAAAAGGTTAAGCATATAACTGAACTGAATCTGAATTTGTATATATGTTTGTGTGTGTAGGCACATTTTAATTTTTAGAAATTGAAATTATTAATATTTTATACATAAAAAGAGATATGTAAACAAGGTATGAAGCCAAATGAGATGAAGTCTATGCAGGCCACTATGTTGAAGTGAAATGGTACTTATATGATGGAAGCCTCCTGAGTCCCCTTCCTGGTCACGTCCCACTTGCTGCTTCCTGAGGACAAGCAACATTTTGATTTGAGTTTATCTTCTTCCTATTCATTACAGTATTACATACCTGAGGCATCTTCAAGATATACCATTTAGTTTTATTCCTGAACCTTGTCTAAAGAAATGCTGTATGTATTATTTTTCAACTTGCTGTCTTGCCCAACATCATGTTCCTGAAATTCGTCCATGGTCATGCACGTGGGGTCGTTGCATCCATTTTCCCTGCTCTCAAGCATTCCACTGGATGAACATAGCACAGTCTATTCACGCCCTGTCTTGTCGGTGAACGTTTAGGTTTGTTCAGTTTGTTTGTAATGCTGATTTGAAGATTTAGTATTTGTGCCCTGGGGCGCAGCTATAAGAGATTCTCTGGAGTGTGTACCTAGTAGTAAAACCTGTGGGGTTATGGGATGTGCATCTCTTCAACCACAATGAACGCCGCTCAAATAATAGCCTACACAATAAGCTGTTTTTCAAGGTGATTAAATGATTTATACTCTCACCAACAGTCCACAAGTTCTTATTACCTCACATTCTTTCTGACTCTTGATAGTTTTGGGCTTTTAAATTTCTACCAATTTGGTGGGTTTGAGTTGGT
>VMDR010033534.1:0-11336 GCA_007922815.1 Macrotus californicus
CTCTAAGTATTTTTATTTGCCTCTGCCTGAACTCAGGCTTGGATAGAAACTTTCTCATAAAGTATTTAATTCATTTCTCTTTATACGCAGGACAAGCAATTTCAAAGCATAATGTAAGTGGATTTTCAAGATTCTTTGGAGTAGAAAATAGATCTTCCTTCCCAGTTTTAAATTCTTTAATCTTTTATTCAACGGTGGAATCATTTTGGTAAGGTATTCTTAAGTGCTATTTCTACAAGAGTTGAAGGTCAGCCAGGAATATAAGCTTGGGCACAATGTCCTACTTTAATTAATTCATTAAGGCAGTTCCCCCCCCCCCCGCCCCGCCCCCCTCCTGTTGAATCAAGGGGAAAAAAAAGAACTCACAGCCAAAAACTAGTGAAGCATTATGCACATATTTATTTGATGAGTAAATAAAACGTGGGCTGTGCTTGGTTCAGGTTCTCCAACACTCCCCACTCTCACCTGCCGCAGGGTTCTTACCACACACTGTGCCTCTTCTGTAAAGGGGTCCCCCGAGTTTACAAAGCTGCCTCCTCGGCATCCCCAGGCAGTCTGAAGTCCTTTTGAAGGCGGTCTTCTCAGGTTGGCCTTGTTTGACTGCTCTATTTAAGGTAGCTCTTCACTTCAGCCTTCTGTTTGCTTCTTTCTTAAGACTTATTACAACTTATAATTGTTTTATTTTTCTGTTGACTCACTTCATGTCTGTCTTTCCCACTGGGTTGTGAGCAGCTTGTAATCAGAGAAAATATTTGTTTTATAAACATTTATATCACCAGGGCCTAGCTGAATGACTGGCACATAAGACGGTACGCAGTATAGATATTTGTTTGACTTCAGGGATGGATAGATGGATGGACGGACAGATGGACAGACTGACCGACGGATGAACAATAAATGCTCTTGGGCTGAAAATGCTTGCAGTGAGAGAGATCTCAAACGGTATGCTAACATTAAATAATGCTTGCATTTGATCAGTAGTGAGGAATGACAAGCACTCAGAGTTGTTTTCTGTTTATCTAAACCACGTGAGTGGAACTGGACTAATCACGTTGGAGCTTTTTGTGGCTTGTGTCATTCTTCTGAGGTCCTGCACTTCATTCACACCATTCTGTGCTACCTGGTTGGTACTATAGATGTGATTTTCTTTGTGGAAGTGTGGACATATATTTTCTCCTTTTGTAAAAAAGGTATGATGTGTGGATATAATTTGATGAGTATAATGCCACCAGCTACTCCAGGCCATAAAGCCGTGCTTTGGGAAGCCATGCTGTGATTTGAATTTGGTAAATGTCTAAATCTGATGATGGAGGGGAACACTGGGGAAAGTGAGTAGATATATGCAGCTCTAAATTATTAGTGTTAAATATCGATGTGAATGCCTCCATCGTGTCAGATAAATGTAAGGTCCTGACAGCTCTTTGCCATGAAAGCTAGAAAATTAAGGTTCATTACAATATGTACCTATAAAAGGTATACTAAGCACATTCTTTGGCTTTCTGTTTTAAAATACATAAAACATTTAGAAGAAAATGGAGTATTTAAAGTTCAAAGGGAATGTACTGAATAGGTCCAAGACATTGAAAATGAGAAGTTTTAAGATGATTCAGTTCTCCCATTTATAAGAAGGTGGAAGTAACTCTGCATGTATTTTAATTTTAATAAGGTCAGAGACTGTGTGCGCAGTTTAGATTTGGCGTGACTTAACAAAGACAGTAGGTATTTAATACATTATTTAATAAGTCAAATATAATACATTAAGACGGATGCTATTATAAACATATGCAAAAAATAAAAAATATGACTGGTTCCTAATTTTATTTTCACATATTATTCAATTAGCTTTATAAGTCTTCAGTCATTGATTAATAAAAGACTAGCATCAAAAAACTACATACTGTAGGTCAAATTGTTATTACATTACCAGGCACTGTGCTGGGCGAGATTTTACATATCTATATTCACAGGAAATCTGCAAGTTAGTATTGTTACCTCTTTCCCAAATGAGAAAGCTGTGGCTTACAGAAGTTATTGGTCTAAAGCCATATGCTAAAAAAACCTGCTGACTCAAATTTATCTGCTTCCAAATCTCAAATTTTTTGTGCTGAATCATATTGCTTCCAGAAAAGAGCTTCAGCAATTTAAAATAATACTCAGAGACATTATCTCGGTAGTTTATATTTTCCATTTAGTCAGTCAACAAGCCTTTATAAGAAGTGACCAGGCATTGCTGAGAATTGGGGATACTTTAAAATTATGCGTGGAATTTGCCTCCAAGGACCTTAGTTTTGTTAAGTGAGATGTTCTCTGGTGGCTGTAAATTTCCGCACATGCTTGGGTTCTACCCGGAATTCAACTGTCGTTTGACACATCTCTTCGCCAGTAGCTAATGCAGAAGTGTGAAGAGCGACTCTCACTGCGCCTTGTTTCACTCACAATGACTAAATAATTCCGGCTAGAGACGGATTTTCCCTTATGAATCAGATGGGAATTTTGACTGGATTAAAGTAGGTAATTGGAACAAAAATAACGCCCATGTGCTTTCTATCCATGGAGTAAATAAATCTAAATTATTTAGATTGACTTAAGAAACGTATCATCGGTTTCTAAAAACATTCCGGATTGTCTCTCGGCGACCATTCTGAACCCACACATCCAAAAGGCCGGTTGTCTTCCTCCTCGTTCCCTGACTCTGCCCCGGTGGTTACTGGCACTAATCCTTGCTGTGGGGTTCTCTGTGCTTGGAGTGTTTTTGCTGCTTTGGCAAATCTTACTCGTATTTCATGTCTGGCTCAGGTCGCCTTCCCTGGCGAGGCATTCTCCACTGTTTCCATTCCTATTAATCATCCCTTCCCAGAACTCTGTTAGCCCTATTGTTTCACCGTTCCTTGTTCCCTACCCTTTGTGTGCTCGTTCATCTCTAGCCTCACTATGTGACTCTATTTTCAAATAGACTGTACACGTATCATACATTCACTTTCGCTGGTTGTCTTTGCAACACCCTGCTGGGCCACCAGCCATGACTGACACAGCGCACACAGGCTCAATGAATAAACCCTGTTACTGGGTCAGGGTTGTCATTTCTAGGGACCAGCCGCAGCGCTAGAGTTACATAACTCCTTTCAAGTTGAAACCTTGTTAGACCAGGACTAATTCCTCGGCACTGAGTACTTCAGTAGGGAAAGATTTTACCTTAAGAACCTACTTGCTGTTATTGCCCATCACCCATGAGACAGAGGGCCAACATTTTTTGTTCTGTACAAGGAATCTGCAGTGAAAGAACTTGGACTTCTACTTCAATTTTGAAGATTCACAAAAGCATAATTGATTCTACCTAAAAATGAAAAGTCACTTGCTGAAATCCATTAAAAGCTTATTGAACATAAAATGTGCACAAAATGTCATCACCACAAACATGTGACTGCCACGTCATTCTGTTCAGCCGAATGGTCTTCTGACGTTGGCATCACGGGCTGTGTGCTTTTGTTTTACCTTTAACTAGATACTAAAGCTTGAATGTGTCTAATTTCCCATAATAACCCACTATCAGGATACCATCTGTTAATTTGTATTTCCAGTCTTTTTATGACCCGAGTAACAAAATTTGTATACAACATGTCAGGAGGTAATACTTTTTCTTATCTAACTAAATGCCCAGCTTCAGGAATTAGCACTGAGCTGAGTGGTGCAGGGAGTGGGGGAAAGAGACCCCTGTGTCTTGGGGGAATTGGGTTCTGCTAATGTGCACCTGTGGTCTCTCCTTCCATTTGGAGTGGCCTTTAACCATCACTGCCCGAGAGAGAGTGGTTTGGACAGAAATTCCTTCACTAGACCTCTGATTAAAAGGGGCGGGGGATGCTCCTGTACTTGTTTGTTTTATTTACATTTAGCATTTTAGTGTATGTTCACTTTGAAAAAATAACATTTTTTCATTTACATTAAGAATTTATTAATAGTTCTAGCTATCCTAAAACCACACATCCTGAGGAGACCTCATGTCTAAACAGACTTCAGGGTTCTGGAAACAAAGAAGGATGAAAAATTATGCAAGAGAAAGGGGATGACCTTAGGATACTTAACCCTGGTCCCTGGAGTGTTTCCCTTCCCACTTTCTCTTCCTGGTACCCCGGATGTGATGAAACAAGCCTGCTTTAGTCCTTCCAACCTGTGAAGAGACAGAAGGAGGCATCCCAGTGTTTTTTCATAACCTGAAATCCTTGATGGTATAGTAGCCCTTCTTAGCTGAGTGTCTCTTCAGGTCTTCATGTCTCTTTCAGCAGCTTTGTTGTGTGAAAGCCACACCACGACAGCAGCTACTGGCCTGGTTCTGCAGTCAAGTGCGCGTGTGTGTCTGTGTGTCTGGATGAATATGGGAAAATGCTCTGCAATTGGACACGCAAGGACATCTTCCCCACCCACTGTCATGCAGTAAAAATCAGGCCTGTGATAGACGAGGAGGAAGTACGGGAACTGTCCTCTTTGATTCTCTCCCAATGTCCAGCTCTTAGATATGCCGTCTGGCGTGTTCTCTGTTGCCTGTGTCTTCTCATGGCTGTCATCTCTGTCTCACAGGCCTGTCTTGCCTGCTCTACCCTTTTCTCCCACGCACTGCCCTTCCTCTTCTTACGTGACCTTTAGCCCACTGACCGGGTCTTGTGATGGGTCGCTCATGCTTCCTGATCTCATGATGAGTCTCATGCCTTCTGTTGCTCTCACTCTGTCTTTGGATCTCTCTCACATGATGCTCCCTGCTTCTCCATCCCCTCTGATGGTTCTTTCATGGACTGCCTCTCTTGTGAATTATCACAGAGCTATGTTTCATAAACTTTTGCACCGTCGATCAATCACACCTTACCAGCAATGTCATCTTCTCAGCCATGACTGTTGATTTACATCATATTACTCAGTGGAAGGTCATATGCTTTCCAAAAAGAGCTCATTGCTGTTTTATTTCTTCTAATTTCATTATACTTTTAATGAAGAATTATAGAAAATCTAGAATCCTATTATAGTCCTAGCCTGGCTGCTTCTAACTGCATATTCAAGTGAACTGAGCACATTTTACCTGTTTCTATAGACCTCTGAGTTGTATTTCCACACCACTAGCTGTTTTCTGAGTATAAAACTCTTGGTCCTGTTCAAATGAATATACAACATTTCTTTTTGAATAGTTGCTAAATTTTTGAGATCGTTTAAAATGCAACTTAGTTTCTTCAAGATTTCAAAGGAATTTTTTTCACCCCTCTCTTCTTCTCCTTTCTAAAGCCCACTGCTGTTTGGTATGATTTCTGTTAGAAATTTTCAGCCGTCTGTATCGTCATTTTGTAAAACCTACTTTCCTCAGTTTTTACAGGCAGAGCTTTGGTCAAGGGCCTTGTTCTGTCTCCTGGAAGGGCGATGAGAGGCAGCCTGAGCCCATACCCTCACCCAGTGGTCGTGTCCACGGTAGTCTTGCTAACACATGCCATTCTGCACAAGACACTTTTATACTTAGGCTTTTTTCAATGTCTCCCTGTTGACAAAGAACAGACTTTACAGCAAGATCTGCCCTTGCTCACATTCTCCATAAAAATTACCCTACTGCCTCTAAAACCCAAACTAGTTGTATTTTCTCTTAGAACGTTACGCTATTTCACAATACCATAACTTTTTGTGCGTTGGATCCTCAGTCTGGAATGCTTTTATTTTGTCTGCTTGAAAAATTCCTATCGGGCCTACATTCTTAATAGATTGACCGATCCTGAACTTTTTATAGTTTTAAAAATAACTTATTAGCCCAAGGAACTGAATATGACATGTTAGGATTTTATCGGATCTGTTTTGGAGCACATGGGATTTCCTGGCACATAGCTTCTTTCTAGTAGTCCTAAATCAGACGGATGCCTTTGAGCTGCTGGGACCCTTTATCCTGAGCTGGTGACACTCCTGCCTGGCCCTGCCTGTGACTCACGTGTGAAGGAGGGGATGTGCCAGTCTGGGTGTGCAGGTCATCACCCCAGGAATGAGAAGCTCACTGCCCTTCATGTGGACTGAGTCTGGCTCAGTCAGAGGAAGAACCATTCCAATGAAATATTTAAAACTCGTTTATGCCTTCACCCTTCAGTGCTCTTGATATAGTTCCCGTTGCTCATTTTTAAAGTAGGGTTTGAGGACACCAGAATCTTTTAAGTTATCTCCGGTGAAATAAAAGCACCATGGTTAAGAATAAAAAAGCAAAGGCCCCTGTGTACTTATGGTTCTTCAGTGTGTCGAGTGCGGTTGGGTGTCGGTTGCCCTCCATGATTCTAGAAAAACTGTGTGGCGCAGCTGGGAGGGACTCTGGGAAGGGACAGCTGAGCATGGGGCTCCTTTATAAGGCTGTGGTGGGCACATAGGAGGCGGGCAGAGAAATGCAGCTGCTCCTGCCGAGTTCAGGCCACACTAGAGTGCCCTTTGCTCTCTCTATAGACAGGATCTCCATGGATAATTATTCCGGAAAATATGGTGTTGCTATAAAACACAGTGCAGAGAAGTAATGTTAGGCGCGGTGGCATTACCCTCTAGTATTAGCTTGCTTTTCATTGTTTCTGACATAGAAGCAGCTTCTTAGAACTTCAGTTTTCAAACCCTGTGCAGTTATTACTTAAAAAGTGGTTACTTCATAATGTATGATGTAACCAAATGACTTCTTCTTGACCCTTAATATCTAAAGGAAGTAGCAAGTGTAAGGAAAGCATTGACGATAAGCTGAGTATTATGATCTTTAATGTTTGAACAGTATTTTAATACAATGAATTACAAATTACTTAATATGTAACAGAGCTATGTCTTTGGAAATTTACCTATGATGGTGAAATATAAATTTTAAATAGAAAGTACTTTCTCTAATTTGATTATTTGATGATTTTTTTCACTGTGTCAACTATTTTTATGTTATAGTATGTCATTCTGCAAATATGTGAAGAATATTTTCCTTCGAAGTTTTCCATAGGTTCAGCTTTGTGAAACATCAGTGTAATGGAGAAATTACTTCTAAACTCTCTCTCCTGTGAGATTTCTCCTCAGTGATGAGGATGACAATGGCGATGACAACGTGATAGTCATTGTCTAAAATCTGAGCTGATTTTGTGTGCAACTCAGCACTCTGAGCATTTTCTGCAGGGTTATTGCCTGGATTACAGGCGTTGGTTGATGAGGTGGGTGCCATCATTTTCCTCTTATACTGGCTAGGGGGTTGAAGCTGGAGAGTTGCAGTACCTCCCCCAGGCCCGGGAGTGGCCACAGCCAGCGATGCATCCCCACTGGGCTGACCCAGTTCTGTATCCTGTGTGTAAAGCACAGGTGAGGGAAGGGCTGCCCTCACTGGAGCCAGAGGCACAAACTACATCCTTTTGCACGGGGTCCTTCAGATGCCTGTCATCTGAACTGAGAGATTTGTCACAGCCCTCCGTGTTGTAAGTTAAGACACTGCTGAATAGACAGACCACGTGCCATGCCAGGGTCACATATCAGGTGCCAAATAGAAGCAGAACCTCATTACTGCAAATTAAGTGTTGTTTCTGCTACCCAATTGGCCCTAAGATTTAGTTATACTTGAACGTGACTGCGGTATGATGGGCACAAGGCGCTTATTAATCCAGCATCCATCTATAATCTAGCATCTATCAGTTTGTCCATTTACCTCATATGCACCAGGGCCATCTCTTTCTCTGCCTTAGAGGTGACTCAGACACTCTTTGAGGCTCTTAGATCGCTAGTTAGAGGCTTTTTAGCAGCTGAAATCACTAGCTCAGGTGCCTGAAGTCATTGCCTTAGCTCCCCTGGGTTTGGACAGCAGAGCACTGGGGACCTGTGTCAGAAACGAAAACAACGGGCTGGAGTCTCATCTTGTTTGAGGATACTGGCTGTTTTATTCGCTCTCTTCTTGATACAAGAGTTGGTTTGAAACCGTCCCTCTCTTAGATTCCTACAGCTGTTCGAGACGCGCAGTGGAGGTCTCACGAAGAAGTGAGAGGTGATCAATTAGTTCGGAAGTAGCATCAGTGTTTTATGAACTGCAGATTGTGCAGGTAGGCAGACAATTCCCGAGGAAGAAGCCAGGAGCTCCGCCATGCACAGTACCTTCTGTGTGTAGTTTGAAGAACTGAATGAATCCTTTTCTTCCACTATCAACGGATGTGGTGTCTTTTCACCTTACCCACCCACCTTGCAGTCAGACTGTGTTCTCATAGTGACCATGTTATCGTCACTGAATTCCCCAGATTCCTCGACACTGCATTTGGGAGCCAGCACACTGGCCCACCATGTCTGTGTTCTGTCATCAGATCCGCTATTGCCACTAGTTCTAGTATTGCCACTATGAGAGCCACCCTCCTGCCAGGTTGGGCAGACTCAAGAATCCATGGGTTTTGCACTTATTTTAGGAGTGTGGTCATTACCTAACTTGCCATCAGAATTTCCTATGAGATGACTTGTACATTCACATGAGCATATTGTGGGGGTATTGCTTAATTAGGCTTAAAGATATTTCAAAATTTTTATGGATTGCCTTAGTCACCTCTGAAGCATAATTTTCTTTTAGTAAGTAAGAGTATAATGCAAAAATAAACAAATTCCAAATGTGAAGGGTAACATGCTCCATTTTTGGTAACATGGAGCATGGCGTTTCCCTCTGAACTATTTAAGGAACATTGGGGGAATCATGTTTAAAAAGTAAAGGCTGTAAATTATAAAAATTAAAGTGCGCAAACAGACAGTGATTTGAGTCCTGTCACCATTCCTGTCCTAGTTGCACACATCACACCCAGTGCAGATGCTCAGATGTTTGTGGTAGTAGATATTCACCCAAAGACGTGGCGGATTTCAGGGGGACGTTGGAATCAAATGTTATAAAAGGGGTTGGTTGACTGAAGGATATCTGGAGACCTTAACTTTTGGGGGCATTGTATTTCTTTAACAATATTTAATATAGACCTTTCTGATTGGGAGGCTTACATGTACATAAAATACTTCATACAGCTTTTTTTTCAATTGTGGATTTCAAGCCGCATGTATAATGGTTTGTAAAGGGAGAATGATAGTAGGTTTTTAGGAGCTGGCAACTCTGCCATTTTTTACCTAATGATGAAGGAAACTGTAGGGTAACCTGGATAAGATTTGTTAAAAAGGAGAACTGAATAAAACACAGGTGTTTTTTTATGACAGTCTCTGACTGGGGGTAGTTTACTTGAGCAGTTCCTTAAAAAAGTATAAAAATTTGTTGTTTAATTTGTTAAGAGAAAACAACTTTGTTCCTTACTAGATATCTATAGATAAGCTAGATATATTACTGTATATAAGATTTTCTTGTTATCTTAGTTTTAGTTTTGCTTTTTTGTTTCAGATATTAGTCTAATATTTTCATTTAATTGAGTAGCTACTATGTAAGGCACTGCTTGCTAGCTGTATTATATATAACACCTCTAATCTATAAAAGAACTACTTCAGGTAGAAATCATTAACCCTGCTTTATTTGCAAGAAAGCCAGAGCTCAGGTAACTTAAGGTAGAGCGACCTTCCAAAGGTCATGCAAGACATGGCATTGTTGTGATCCACACCCCAGTCTCTTTGTCCTGAGATCACCCATTTTTCATTGTACCAGCCCGGCCCCCAAGGATGAAATGAATCCAAAGAAAGCAATTTCAAAGATGGGTTTTATTTTCAACTACTAATTAGCAGCAAAATGATAAAGTACAAGGAAACTTTCAAGGACAGGGCTTCATGGGGCACCGATTACTTGGGGCTGCCTGCCCCTGTGAACGCTTGCCGCCCAGCACTGTGGCAGCTCCAGACAAAGCAGTCCTTTGCGCACATGCTGTGCCTTTGTTTAATAAGTTACTTGCACTGATGTCGCCGCAAACTGGTTCAGGTTCCTTGTAAGACAGCTTTAACAATGTAGGCAGAGAATAAGTAAAAGGTGTTGATGATTCATCAAAATATAAAAAAAGAATGGAATGAACATAGCATTTAACCAGTGCGTACATTTCGACAGTAATTATTCTTCTTATGAAAGTTAAATATTCTTTTACTTTGGAGGAAAATAAAAGGTTGAAAAATATGATTTTATCATGACCATAAAACGGTGAAAACATTAACGATGAGATTATCTAGACTACAAATCTAATTTTAAAGAAATTTTAAATATTTTTTGTCTTTTGGATAGTTTTCTTTTTTATTACAGTCTACATGCAATACTAGTGTGTATTGGTTTCAGAAATACAGCATAGTGATTAGACAATCAGAAACTTTACAAAGTGATCCTCTGCTATTTTTAGTACCCACCTGGCACCATACATAGTTATTGCGCAATATTATTGACTGTATTTCCCATGCTGTGGTTTACCTCCCTGTGACTCTTCTGTAACTGTCAATCTGTACTCTGTAATCCCTTCACCTTTTTTATCCAGTTTCCCAAGACCCCTACCCACTGGCTATGATCAGTCTGTTTTCTGTCTCCACGAGTCTGTTTTAATTTTGTTTGTTCATTTATTTTGTTCTTTAGATTCCACATATAAGTGAGATCGTATGGTATTTGTCTTTCTCTGACTGACTGATTTCACTGAGCATAATACCCTCTAGGTGCATCCAGGCTGTCGCAAATGGTAAGATTTCATTAAAGAAATATTTTTAACGACATATATGGAAATATGAGTCATTTCCTTAATTTTGTCTTGCTCAGAATTACCATTAGATATATAAGTAAAAAAAAAAACCAAAACAAACCAAAGCATATAACCTACTTATGGAGAAAAATAAAGCAGAGGTAGATATCTAAATGGTGATTATAAAAGGCAACTAGAATGTTCGTTCACTAGGTTTCCTCAGTCTTATTTTTTGTCGGTTTCTGTTGTGCTTGTTTTTCACTTCCAACACAACTTTCTGTCTTTCTAGAAATTAAATGTGTTAATTACTTATACAGGAATTGGCATTGCTATGAATTGAACCTTATCATCATTTATTTTTAGATATTCCTTCAGTTCCGAGTTTGAGTTTCTAATCACTTTGTTGGCTCAGATGGTTAAAGTTCTGCTTCCAGTGAAATATTTTAAGTAATATTCATAGTATGTCTTTGAGCCTCAAACATATAATGATAGCTAATATAAAAGATTTATTTTAGTCATACCTACATTATTTAATGTATGGTATTTTGCCAGTGGAGATTATGCTAATAGAAGTTTTTCAGTAGCTCCGCTCATATTTTTAAGTTAGAGCTATTGGAAGAAGTCATTCATCCGTATGTCCCCACAGAAATCAGTTGTTTCTGAAGGAAGGGCGGCGGGCTCACAGATGTTTATTAAATTGAACATGCATTGTAAGAG
>VMDR010033535.1:0-11339 GCA_007922815.1 Macrotus californicus
GCCAGTTCGATTCCCACTCAGGGCACATGCCTGGGTTGTAGGTTTGGTCCCTGGTCAGGACGCAGGCGAGAGACAACCGGTTGATGTTTGTGATTGCCATTATGAGATACTCCTTTTGTTCATGAAAGTATTAGACCTGATTTATTTTTAATATGGCATGTTCTTTCTGCCTGATAAAAATTAGTGGGAAATTCTTGTTGAATAGGCATTTATTAGTGTGTCTCTGGATATAGAAATCACTTCTCATATAAATTAGTTTTTATTTATTAATCAGGCAAAATTTATCCAAAAAGTTTTATTCATTATAATTTAAAAACAGTCATAGGTTTGCTTCATTAAGTCAAGTCTGTCTTTCAGGTTCTTGTCACTTTGATTTGTTCTGCTTCCTTAAACACTTTATTGTTATTAAGGATCTTCTAAAAATGATACATTCATGTAGCAAAGGCACATAAAATTGAAGTAGGTAAAAAAAAGTAGGAAAATATTGGTAAGGAGAGAGAGAAGACAGGGAGTCAAAGGGAAGGAAGTACAGGATGTATTGTAAGGAAAATTATGAATGAAATGTGTTTGGGATTTAGAGCATACGGGGAAGTTGCAGTTGGGCAGCTCGCAGAGGCTTTATGGAGAAAATACATTCAGTCCAGTCTTTAAAGAGTGTGAGAATGGGAACAAAGGGCTTTTCCGCTTAAGACTCTGACTGGAGCAGAGGCGAGGAGACCTGTGCGGGGCACAGCATGGACCGTGAGAACACTTCGTGAATTTCAGTGTGCTCTACAAGTACAGTATTCACTGGTATTGAAATGGTTAAAAGTAAATGACACACTGGAGTTTTCATTTATTTTATCAGACAAATATCAGGTAATGTTGTAAATGACACACTGGAGTTTTCATTTATTTTATCAGACAAATATCAGGTAATGTTTTTGTTTAATTCCTGCATCCTTTACATTAATTCTGAGGACTATGTTTTGGCAGTGACTGTGGAAGTGAAAGGTCCCTATGAATACCTCACACTTGAAGAATATCCATTGATGATTGTAAGTGAACTTACATTTTTTAACCTCAATATTAAAAGAGTTTAGCTTGAAAGAGTACCCATGTTTTGTGGCAATATTCTTTTTTTAAAGAAGTGTTCCTGAACAGTTCACAAAATATTGCTCGTACTTTTGCACTTCCTTTTTACTAGACTGTGACCTTGGGAGTGTCAGTGAGCCCCTTTGAGCCTCGTTTTCTCGTCTGTAACAGGAAGAGTTTGTTGACTTGTGGAGTTGTAGAGATGAAAAGCACCGCGAGGACTGTTCCACAGCTCACATTCTCTTCAGGATCCAAATCAGGGCCCTTCTTATAGCCCTGTAGTTTCTGTTCCCATTCAAAGTAACTGAGTGATGAGGCTTCGTCCTTTTTAGTGTGTGTGTGTTTATGAGAATATCCTTAATGTATCTTCAGATTATCTTTGTTTCTACTTTTGTTCTTCCTTTCCATTTCATGGTTTTCCCACTTTGTCGTGTTTCATTGCCATCAGATATATCCAAACCTGGCCATGCCTTTTTTTTCCCTTCGTGTTCTCTTCAGTTATATAATTTTAGATAGTGAGCTGCAAAAGCTCATTTAGTGCAGATGGGCGATCACTTGATGACAAACCGTTAGGTAGTCTCCCTCTTAGGTAGGCTCAAGAGGAGACAACTATTTGTGTGTATTAGTATCAAATCCAAAGAAATAAAATAATTATATTGTAAGTAGAAAGTATATGTGTTTTTTTTTATAACTTCTTAAGAACTTGTATTGATTCTAAATGACTCTCGGCCTTAACCCTCCTTTTTATCTCTGACCCACGGCCATGGCAGTTTTTCATGGTGATGTGTATCGTGTATGTCCTGTTCGGAGTGCTGTGGCTGGCGTGGTCTGCCTGCTACTGGAGGGATCTCCTGAGAATTCAGTTTTGGATCGGTGCTGTCATCTTCCTGGGAATGCTTGAGAAAGCTGTCTTCTATGCTGAATTTCAGAACATCCGATACAAAGGAGAATCTGGTACGTAACTGAAAAATGCCAGTTTGTGGATGATCGGCAGGTGAGACATGACAATTTTCCTAAGATCATCGATCATTAAATAGGTTTAAGTTTTCAATTACTTAATTGTTAGAATAGCTTTGATTATAACTTCTGTTTTTAATCTTATAACTTGTGGGTTCAGTGATTTAAGAGTATTTACTGAAATGTATTTATAAAAGTAGTGGCCATTTTGGGAGACTGTTACCATTATTGAATCTCATTGCCATTGATTTTTAAGGCTCCATTATTACATACATCTAAGAAAGAAAGTAAATACTGCCAATTTACTTTTAAGATACCACTGATAATAAGACACTTTGATTTTAAAGATGCTAAAATGGGCATGGGGATGCCTCTTAAGAATTGGCGAAATACAGTAATACCCAGAAAATAAGAGGGTAAGAAGGTGCTTATGGTTCAGGAAGGTGAATAGATAATGACAGAAATTGTTTTGTACTGAAGTTTTTTACGATAGCTTCAGTTCTCTCATCAGATCATTTAATTATTGATAATTGTTGTTGCAAGGTATTATTAAATCTTTCCCTGGTTTTTGAAAGGACTTGAAAATAGTAGATGTGAAAATGAATTGATAACTGTGTGTATGTGTGTGTGTGTTTTGTGCTTTGCTATGTGTAGGTATATTTCAGTTTTTAAAAACTGGGACAGTATTTCCTAGACGCTGTAAACTGTCCAGGTAGGCTGAGATATTCTGCTGGGGTTTTAGTGAAGTGGGGGATGGAGAGGGAAGGTCGACTGAACACAGCCATACTGCTATTCACGTTTGTAAGACTATGTCAGCTTATATGCTTGTAAAAATTGAAGAATTGAAGAAGTATTTTTTTAGTAGGACTAATACCAGTGCTCTTTCTGGAGATATTAGAGATCTACATTCTGGTTCTAGAATTGCACCTTTTCTCAGATGGAGATTTACAGCGTCCCTTCCCCCTTTCTTCTTTCTCATAGTCCAAGGCGCCCTGATCCTTGCGGAGCTACTGTCGGCAGTTAAACGTTCACTGGCTCGTACCCTGGTCATCATAGTCAGTCTGGGATATGGCATAGTCAAGTAAGTATTCGCTTCCTGTGTGGAACAGCAAGCTAAAGCAGACTAAGTTGAAACAATATTGCAGCTTCCTAGTGTAGTAATTCTGTAACAGTTGATATAAAAAATAGTTCCGAAATAAGAATAGATATCTGATACTTTGTAGATTGTTAAAGTTGGAAAAATGTTAGGGTTTCATATCACAGCTGAGAATTCAAGGAGTATCTGTAGGAAAACCTCCAATGGTAGTGAATGACATTGAAACACCAAACTTTATAGAGTAAATTTATAGGGACTTTACTCTTCAAAGATATATTGCAAATCATATTTGTTAAATATGTATTTTATTTCATCTTTATTATATTTTTTCCATTACCATTTAGTCCCCTTATATCCCACTTCCCCCCAAACACCACACTGTAGTCCATGTCCATGAGTCCCCCCTCCCCTTTGCTCAATCCTTCCACCCCGCCAACTTTTCCCCCTACCAGCTGTCATCTGCTCTCCATCTATGAGTCTGTCTCTCTTTTGTTTGTTAGTTCATTTTGTTCGTTAGAGTCCACATATGAGTGAAATCATATGGTATTTCTCTTTCTCTGACTGGCTTATTTCACTTAGTATAATGTTCTCCAGGTCCATCCATACTGTTGCAATGGGTAAAATTTTCTTCTTTTTTATGGCTGAGTAATAGTCCACTGTGTACATGTCCTCATAGTTGTTTTATACACTCATCTGTTGATGGACACTTGGGCTGCTTCCGTATCTTGGCAATTGTAAATAATAATGCAGTGAACACAGGATTCTGTGTTCTTTTGAATTAGTGGTTTAGGTTCCTTCAGATATATTCCCAGAAGTGGGATTGATGGGTCAAAAGGCAGATCCATTTTTAATTTTTTGAGGTATCCCCACACTGCTTTCCACAGTGGCTGCACCAGTCTGCATTCTCACCAACAGTGCAAAAGGGTCTCCCTTTCTCCACATCCTCGCTAGCACTGTTGTTTGTTGATTTATTGATGATGGCCACTCTGACAAATGTGAGGTGATACCTCATTGTGGTTTTAATTTGCATTTCTCTGATAATTAGTGATGTTGAGCATCTTTTCATATGTCTGTGGGCCATCTGTATGTCCTCTTTGGCCAAGTGTCTATTCAGGTCCTTTGCCCATTTTTTAATCGGGTTGTTTTTTTGGTGTTGTGTACTGTAACTTCTTTATGAATTTTGAATATTAACCTCTAATCAGATGTAAAATATGTTCTCCCATTCTGTGGGTTGTCTTTTTATTTTGTTGATGATTTCCTTTGCTGTGCAAAGACTTTTCAGTTTGATGTGGTCCCATCTGTTTACTTTTTCTTTTGTCTCCCTTGCCTGGGGAGATAATATCTGATAAAATATTGCTACAAGCAATGTCTGAGATTTTGCTGCCTATGTTTTCTTGTAAAATTGTTATGGTTTGGGGTCTAACATTTAAGTCTTTGATCCATTTCGAATTTATTCTTGTGTGTGGTGTGAGAAGGTAGTCTAGTTTCAGTTTGCTAACTGTATCTGTTCCATTTCCCCAACACCATTTATTGAATAAACTATCTTTAGCCCATTGTATGTACTTGCTTCCTCTGTCAAATATTGACTATAAAACGGTGTGAGTTTATTTCTGGGCTCTATGTTCTCTTCCATTTATCCATGTGTCTGTTTTTATGCCAGCACCAAGCTGTTTTGATTACTGTGGCCTTATAGTACAGTTTGATATTAGGAAGTGTGATTCCTCCAACTTTATTCTTTGTCAGGATCATTGTTACTATGTGGGGCCTTCGTGGTTCTATATAAACTTTTGACATATTCTAGTTCTAGGAAATATGTCATTGGAATCTTTTCTAAAACATTTTATTTATTTTTAGACAGAGGGGAATGTGTGGTTGCCTCTCGTACACCCCCTACTTGGGACCTGGCCCACAACCCAGGCATGTGCCCTGACTGGGAATCAAACCTGCAGCCCTTTGGTTCACAGCGGGCACTCCTCAATCCACTGAGCCACACCAGCCAGGGCGAAGTATGTCATTGGAATCTTGATAGGAATTCCATTGAATCTATAGATTGCTTTGGGTAACATGGACATTTTAATGATGTTAATTCTCCCTGTCCATGAATATGGTGTGTACTTCCACTTATTCGTATCTTCAATTTTTCTTTTTTTTTTTTGTCAAAATGACATTTTAGTCTCTATTTTTATAGGACATGTAGCATGTTTTCATAAATCAGTTTTATATGTGCTACTTTGCAACGTCAAAAGAAATACAATACATTTTTCATAAATTCCTCATCACTGCAGGTTCACTTTGAGATAAATGGTAAGAGGCAGGGTAGAACAATGCACTTCCACATGCTGACCAGTGCAACACTGATAGTTACAACTAAAGTATCTGGGAAGCGTGAAAATTAAGATTTATTAGAACAAGCAAATTTACTTCCTTCCATTTGTTAACAAAAAAAATTTTAATTTGCAAATTACATATTTTATATGCAAGAAGAACTTTAAATCCTATGTCCATTGAAAATAAATGACAATTTAATCATAACGGTTTTGAATAAAAATGCCAAAAAACAAAAACATAAGAAAAAATAGTATGCCTTTTAAAATTGCCAAATAAAACCAAATGTCAGTTTCTCACTTTATCATGAATATTGGCACTGTTTATTCCATATCTACATGTCAGTTTCTGTGCATAAAAATTCCAGTATGATTTAGTGATCTGGGTTAGTTCATTTTTCTTTAACTAAAGAACTCCTGACTTCTAGATTTTAAAAATTGCACTCTTGCATTTGTTTTAGTATGAAACACAAGTGTATTTCTTTCGTCAGTGGGAATGGGTTAATGGGCATGTTAAGATAGTTTTTAAAAAGTTTTGTAAATACGGTCATTAAAAAAATCCTGTACAGAAGCACAGTACTGCCAGAATCTAAGTGCACCTACACTACACGTTCCTGTCTTTTGACGTCAGTCCTCTGTCACAAAAACTTACTTGAAGGAACTCACTAAGACAAAACCCACAGCTCTGGGCAACCACAATTACAGTTAACAACACATCCATTCACAAAGAGACTCACATTCCTAAAATTTCCAGACTCAACTCACTGAATGGAATATTCTTGGGCAAAGGCTTTTTTGCACACTGACAGTACTTATCAGACATTAGCTAGGCCACAAGTGAAGGGAAGTGACCTCTCTCAAAGGGACAGGGTAGCAGCTGAGTTTGAGATGGCACACCCTCATATGTTCTATGGGGAAAACAGGCATTTACAGAGAAGTAAATTATGTACTGAAAGATGGGAGGGTTTCTCTGTGTACTCATCAGCAGTGATATCGGTCCCTAGTAATTAAAAAGCAAAAAGCATTTTCATAAACAAAACCAAAAATGAAGGCTCTGCCCAGCAGAACACACACAACGGGGTCAGAGAAGTGCCAGGAGCGTGTAAGCCACTGTTCCCTGGCATTAAGAGCACGTGTATTTTGGCATGATGGGTGTTTCCCAATTTCACATCGACTAACTCCAATGAAGTGAGCCATTTCAGTGATGAACAGCAAATACACGCTAGTCCTCCATGGCAGGAAGTACCTAGTTCGATGCTGTATGCGATGTCGGCACTTAAAGCATGCTGGCAACTGACAGATCTTTTTACTCAAGAAAACTGCTGCTTATACGTAACACTTACTAAATGCACCCAATAAATGTTTGGGAACATAACTTAAACACCTAATGAAGGTATATGGACGTGACTTAAAGTAGTTCAGAGTTATTGTACTTCCCTAAAGAAAACTTGTAAACATCTGGTGAATTTCTAATTAATGATAGAACATATAAAATTGGCCAAAAAAAATTGCCCAGAAAACATTTGGCCCTTCAGTACCCAAAGCTCCCAAAATATGTGAAAACATCTTTGCTAGAGGGATTTCAGTAGTCTGAAAATTTCATACCTGAGTGGCTTAAATAGGTTCTCTCCTAAATTTTAAATAAATGCAAGGAGTTTATATACTCAGGAATTGCATACGTTATCTTTTCTCAAAACATTGAATGATACAGAGGTAGCATAACTTATTTTTTTATGTTTTTTTTTTAATACATTATATTGATTATGCTATTACAGTTGTCCCATTTCCCCCCCTATATTCCCCTTCGCCCTGCACACCCCCTCCCACCCACATTCCCCCCTTTAGTTCATGTCCATGGGTCATATATATGAGTGCTTTGGCTTCTACATTTCCTAGACTATTCTTAACCTCCCCCGTCTATCTTAGCATAACTTATTAAATTAACTTTAAAAAAAGAAAAAAGCAAGATTATTTTTGATAGTGTTAACAGAGCTATTATAAGTATTTAAAATCTTCTGATTCAGGCTTTCTTCTACCTAGTTTTAGACATCTCATTTTTCCTGCTCCATTTTCTACTATAAGGATATTGATGAGTCCAGGCACCCCTTGGCCCTGTGGCATCTATTACAACATCAGTGACAGAATTTGGTGTCATTCCTCTCAGGGAAGTGAGAAAGAGAAAGTTAAATACAGCCAGCAAAGCAAAAATGCAGCCTGTTACTGGACCACAGTGAGAGATGAGTCTGTCCCGTCGTTTGTCCATAGGTAACCCAGTTTCTCCTGCCACACGGTTGTGCGCACATTCAGTTCTCTCTGCAACATTCCTCCAGGTGTAGGAGTCTTTACTATGTCATGGATTTTTTTTGGAGCCATCACTGCTCCAGACTTCAGTTGGGAAGTAGCGTTTTCCAATCCCTCACACAAAGGTTTCATAGAAGGCACACATAAAATAAGATTTTCTGGAAGTACTTCAGGAATTCCACCAACCCTGGTACTTAATACCTATAAACCACAACTAGCTGCTTCCACAGTTGCCATGCAGAATGCTTCAGTAAGGGAAGTGTTAAGAAAAATATGTCCTTAAGCTAAGGCATTTCTAACTTCCTTGTGTTCTAATGCTCCCAAGGGACATACTCTGTCATGTAGCTGGTATCTTTCCCATACTTCTTCCAGAATTATTCTCTTCGGTCCCTTTCACCCAGTTAGGAAATTTAAATCTTGGTATTTCTGACAAAGTTCAGGTGTTACACCACTAAGCAAATCAGTACCTGAGCAGTGACAGACTGTGAAAGAGGGTTGTGGCTGCAGATGGGTTGTACATAACTTTCAGGCAAGTAATAGACTTTGAGGCCTTTAGTGAGGTAACGGATGCCTTTCTGATTTCCATTAGCATGGGTGACAATTACGACCTTGTGTCCTCTTTCAGTCAGGCACTGAGAAAGCTGATAAATGGGGCTTTCCACACTGCCCATATTTGAGTAGAAAACATCCTACGTCATGCATATATTATGGGTCTGAGTTCAACATGTGAAAAGGTTCCCAAGGCTAATATGGTAGAGTGCAGCTGAGGGACCGTGGCCATGCCCACCTCTTCCTTGATAGGCCATGCTGAGACAGTTGAGGCATTAGTCCTTAGAGCAACTCAGTTAAGATATGTGTCGTCTAGTACCGGCGAGTCCTATGACCGCCAGTGTCCAGATCTCCCGTAGCAGCCTCTTCAGTTTCTTTCTTCAGGGTGTTATAATTTTCAGTGTACAGGTCTTTTACATCCTTGATTAGGTTTATTCCTAGGTATTTATTCTTTTTGAAGCAATTATGAACAGGATTGTTTTCTTAACTTCCCTTTCTTTTAGTTCATTATTGGCATTTAAAAATGCAACTAATTTCTGGATATTAATTTTGTATCCTGCTACTTTGCTGAATTCACTTATCAGTTCTAGGAGTTTCCTGGTGTAATCTTTAGGTTCTGTATGCACAGTGTCATGTCATTTCCAAATAAAGACAGTTTTACTTCTTCCTTACCAATTTGGATGCCTTTTATTTCTTCTTGTCTGATTGCTGTGACTAGGACTTCCAGTACTGTGTTGAATAAGAGATGTGAAAGGGGACATCCTTGTCTTGTTCCCAGTTGTAAGGGGAACGCTTGTAGTTTTTGCCCATTGAGAGTGATGCTGTCTGTGGGTTTGTCGTATGTGGCCTCTATTATGTTGAGGCATGTTTGTCCTATTCCCACCTTGCTGAGACTTTTGATCATAAACGGGTGCTGGATTTTCTCAAAAGCTTTTTCTGCATTTGTTGATATGATCATGTGGTTTTTAGCCTTCATTTTGTTTATGCAGTGAATCACATTTATTGATTTGCAAAATGTACCAACCTTGCATTCCTGGAATAAGTCTCACTTGATCATGGTGTACGATCTTTTTGATGCATTGCTGTATTCCATTTGATAATATATATTTTTTGAAAATGAAGACTTGAAAATTTATTTGAACCTTTTAAAAAACTTTGTTTTGTTTTCTTTTTAAAATATATTTTATTGATTATGCTATTACAGTTGTCCAATTTTTCCCCCTTTATTCCCTTCCCCATCCTGCAACCTACCTCCCACCCGCATCCCTCCCCCCTTTAGTTCATGTCCATGGGTCATATATATAAGTTCTTTGGCTACTACATTTCCTATACTATTCTTAACCTCCCTCTGTCTTCTACCTACCATTTATGCTACTTATTCCCTCTACCTTCACTTCCATCCTCAACCCCATCCCCCACTGATAACCCTCTAGGTGATCTCCATTTCTGTGATTTTGTTCCTGTTCTAGTTGTTTGCTTAGTTCGTTTTGTTTTTGTTTTGTTTTAGGTTCATTTGTTAATAGTTGTGAGTTTGTTGTCATTTTACTGTTCATAGTTTTGATCTTCTTCTTTTTCTTAGATAAGTCCCTTTAACATTTCATACAATAAGGGCTTGGTAATGATGAACCCCTTGAATTTTACCTTATCTGGGAAGCACTTTATCTGCCCTTTCCATTCTAAATGATAGCTTTGCTGGATAGAGTAATCTTGGATGTAGGTCCTTGCTTTTCATGATTTGGAATGCTTTTTTCCAGCCCCCTCTTGGCTGCAAGATTTCTTTTGAGAAATCAGCTGATAGTCTTATGGGAACTCCTTTGTAGGTAATTCCTTTTCTCTTGCTGCTTTTAAGATTCTCTCCTTATCTTTAATCTTGGCTCATGTAATTATGATGTACCTTGGTGTATGCTTCCTTGGGTCCAACTTCTTTGGAACTTTCTGAGCTTCCTGGACTTCCTGGAAGTATATTTTCTTTGTCAGATTGGGGAAGTTCTCCTTCATTATTTTTTCAAAGAAGTTTGAGCAGATGAAGCAGGCAGAAGGTATAGACAGACTGCTAGGTAGGAGGTGGAACCTGTAATTGTAAATAGGATGCTCAAGGAAGGCTTCACTTAGTGACATTTAAGCAAAGATCTCAAGTTGTTAAGAGAACTGTATGTACATCCAGGGGAAGAGGTGCTAAGATGTGGTCAAATTTTGTGTATATTTTGATGAACTCTGCTGATGGATCAAATGTGTGATGTGAAAGAGAAGAATCAAGGATGGTGCCAACTATTTTGGTGTGAGCAGATGGAGGAATGCAACTGACATTTACTGAGTTCAGGAAGATCTTAGGTAGAATAAGTTGGAGTGGGAACAAGATTAGGCATTCAAATGAGGATAGTAAGGGGGAGAGAGAGATGAGGACAGAGATGAAAATTTGTCAGTCGTCAGGATGTAAATGTTATTTAACGTTATTTAACTGGTTGTGATCACCAAGGATGTGAATGTATAGAAAGAAGAGGTTGAGGGACTGGACTGAGCTGAACATTTCCTGTTTGGAAGTCAGTGAGACAAAGCAGAATTAGAGGACACTGAGGAGGATGACCAGTGCTAGGGGGGCTCACATGAAGACTCTTTCAAGGAACGAGTGATTAATTTCATCATAGAGGATTGAGAATTGACCGTTGGCTTTAACTACATGCAGGATATCAGTGACCTAAGCAAGAGTGGTTTTGGTGAAGTGGTAGGACTCAGAGTGAGCTTGGTTGGAGTGACTTCAGACGAGAACAGCACAGGAATTGGAGCTGGCTGGGTATAGACAGTTATTTCAGAGTTCTGTTTTAAGTGGGCTAAAGAAATGGGAGATTTTCAGTTTTAACATTTATTCATGTAAATGACTTTTGCTCTAAATGGGAGTAGAGGAATGGGAGAGTTACATTTTTAAAATTTATTTATTTAGCAAATATTTCAATTCTTCTTGTATGCCAAGAGATTTCTAAGTGTGCAGAAAAATCCTGGTCCCTGTGGAGCTTTTCTAGTGTGTAATACACTAATAAATA
>VMDR010033536.1:0-11335 GCA_007922815.1 Macrotus californicus
CATTTCTCTGATTCTGTTCCTGTTCTGGTTGTTTGCTTAGTTTTTGTTTTCGTTGTTTTTCTTTTCTTTCATGTTCATTTGTTGATAGTTGTGAGTTTATTGTCATTTTACTGTTCATAGTTTTGATCTTCTTTTTCTTAGATAGGTCCCTTTAACATTTCATATAATAATGGCTTGGTGATGATGAACTCCTTTAACTTTACCTTATCTGGAAAGCACTTTATCTGTCCTTCCATTTTAAATGAAAGCTTTGCTGGCTAGAGTAATCTTGGATGTAGGTCCTTGCCTTTCATGACTTCAAATACTTCTTTCCAGCCCTTTCTTGCCTGCAAGGTTTCTTTTGAGAAATCTGCTGAAAGTCTAATGGGAACACCTTTGTAGGAAACTGTCTCCTTTTCTTTGGCTTCTTTTAGGATTCCTTCCTTAATTTTAGTCTTGGGTAACTTAATAATGATGTGCCTTGGTGTGTTCCTCTTTGGGTCCAACTTCTTTGGGACTCTGGGTCTCCTGGACTTCCTGGAAGTCTATTTCCTTTGCCAGATTAGGGAAATTTTCCTTCATTATTTGTTCAAATAAGTTTTCAATTTCTTGCTGTTGTTCTTCTGGCACCCCTGTAATTCAGATATTGAAATGTTTCAGGTTGTCCCAGAGGCTTGTAAGAGTCTCTTCACTTTTTCAAATTCTTATTTCTTCATTTTCTTCTGGATGGATGTTTATTTTTTCCTTTTGTTCCAAATTATTGCTTTGAGTCTTGGTTTCCTTCCTGTCACTGTTGGTTCCTTGAACATTCTGCTTTATTTCACTTTGGGTGTCCTTCATTTGTTTTTTCATTTTTTGACCAAGCTCAATCAGATCTGTGAGCATTTTGATTATCATGGCTTTAAATTCTCCATCACATAGGTTGGCGATCTCCTCCTTGCTTAGTTCTCTTTCTGAGGCTTTGCTGTGTTCTTTCATTTGGGCCATATTTCTTTGTCTTGGCGCACCTGTTAGATTGTAAGAGGGCGGGTCCTTAGGTGATCACCCAGGCAAGACAACTGTCCTTGCTGTGCTGGGGCACTGCCTGTGGGGGAGGAGCAAGAGAGGGAACTATGCAGCTCCCCTGTGTCCCTGGTGCTCTTTCCTTAGGACTCTTGTGTGAGACTGGGAGTATCTCCTACTGCAGCAACCCCCGCCGTAGCCCACAGTCCGCTCTGAGTCCCCTTAAGTCAGCCCCTCCTGCACTGCTCAGGGAGCTGGGCAGCCAGCCCTGCCCCTCAGCCGTGTTGGTTTTTCTGAGTCGGCCCACATGGTCCACACCTTACTGGTCTGCTTGTTCTGGTTGATTTTTTCTTTAATTCCTTACTTGTCGGAGTTCCATATAGTTTGGTTTTCTGGCACTTTTGGTTGTTTATTGATTTTTGATTGGCTGTTATCTTCCTTTTGGTTGTGCAAGGAAGCGAATGGTTTCTACCTACACCTCATCTTGGCCAGAACTCTCTGATGAGGTTGTTTTTTTTTTAACTAATGACTACACTGTACATAAGTGTTAGGGGAAGGAAGGGTCCAGAAAATATGTGTATACAACTATGCTACTATGATGCCTCATACCTCACTAATTGACACACAGTGCATTAATTTCAGGTGGACAACATGATTTGATATTTGTAGATACTGCAAAATGATCACCATAAGAAGTCTAGTTAACATTTATCATCATACACAGTTATAGGATTTTTTTTCTTGTGTTGAGAACTTTTATGATCTATTCTCTTAGAGACTTTCAGATACCTAATACAGTGTTATTAACGACAGTCGCCGTGATGTTCATTACATCGCCATGACTTTGTTATTTCATAACTGGAAATTTGTACTTTTGAATCCCTTCGCCCATTTCACCCCACCCCACCTCACCACTTTTAAAAATGGCTCATTCCCACTTTGACTTGCTTTCTCCGCCCTGACCAACTGTTTGTGGGTTAACAGCCACCCTCCCCATAGCGTGCCGGAGGAGAAGGTTCTGAAACCCTGGCACACGAAACTCCTGAAGGTTTTTTGGTGTAGGACAGCTGTACGTATACTAGATTGCCTTCCCAAAATGTTTTACATCTTCTGACAATGTCATTAAGTTTCTGTATTGTCCTCCCATCCACAGACGTGAACACAGTGTGTTTAAAAAATTTGGTATGTGTTTGACGAAATATTTAATGAAATAGATTATTAATGTGAATCTCGAATTTGAAACTAAATTATTTATGTGCATGGTGTTCTGGGAACAGATTTACAAGGTAAAACTTCTCCTGTAGATTAGAATTTATATCACATAGGAAGTGGGAGAAACAGTTTGTTGAGGTGGAAAACAGAAGCTATATCCTAAACAAATAAAGTCAGTTATTTTCTTCATACTCTGTATCTGGATTTATAAATCATTATTATGTTATAAAGTGTTTTTTCCTACCTATTCAAGGACATGTGTTAAGGAGCCACACTCAGAGTTAATGCATTTGACCTCTAAGTTCATGGGAAAAATGTTGTGACGTTATGTTGTTACCATCTGAACCTCAAATGTGCTAATAACACCGTCTTTCCCTCCCTCCTCTTTAAGAATGAAGGACAAAATATGAACTTAATTAGTTTTGAGATCCTTGGGGTGTGGGAGATAAATTCCTCTGGAATTAAACAATGCCAAAAATGACGTTAGTTCTATTTTTCCCCTGTGGTTTTGAGTAGAAATTTAATATAGCATTGTTATGAACAAAAATATCTTCAGTCATCTTATTTCCTGATAAGACTATAAACTTAGGGAGGGCAAGATCTTTTTACTGTTGTATCCCACTGCCCCAATAGTAAGCACACAATACATATTTGCGTGTATTTCTTACAGTCTTTTTAAAATTTTCACGTAAGGTAGGTCTACCCATCTTAAGAGAAATAAACTACATGGAGCCCTAGTTTCTATGAGCTTGAATAACACAGATGTCAATGTAATTTTTTTCTCCGTCAATAGAAGAAGGCGAGCCACACACAGTACTAGCAGAGCCAGCCTGACAGGCGGTAATGCTGCCATGCTGGGCTAGCCACCTCCCGTGTCCTCTCACCACTGTTCATCACTTCTGACTACTACTTACTGCCTAGAAAACCAGAGCGAGTGTGATATGGCGACTGCATATGTAGGCTGGTTTTCATCTGACCCCTTATCAGTGTGTCATGGCTGCTTCATAGGCAATGATTATAAAAACTAAAGTTAGAAGAATAGGAGGGACGGTTGGCTTTCACTTACATTTTGTATGGTTTGCATTTTCGGACTATCCATGTATTTTATTTTTCCAAATGTGAACAGGGATTTTGTCTGGATTTTAGCATTAGGGGCATTGTAGTTTCTTTGTTATATTTCTCAGTGTTAAAAATGAAATATATAAAAACTAACTTCTTGCCTTGACCAGTGTGGCTCAGTTGGTGGGCATCATCCCACAAAGTGAAAGTTCGCCAGTTTGGTTCCCTCTCAGGGCACATGCCTGGGCTGCGGCCCAGTCCCCTGTCAAGGTATGTGCAAGAGGCAACCAGTCAATGTTTCTCTCCCTCTCTTCCTACCTTCCCCTAATAGTAAATTTTTAAAAATCTTTTTTAAAAATAAATAAAATTAAAGTAACTTCTTAAAGGAAGTAAGAGAATAAAAAGCCATAGTTCAAGGGTATTAAATACGCTAATGATCATTCCATGTGTACAGCTAACCTACTATGCCTTTTCCATCTCTATTTAATAATGCATCCTTTTCAAATGTAACTCATACTTTACTCTTCCTATGAGGTTCAGCCTACCCTACCAAACTCTAACACAGTTGACCTGTTCCTCACTCATTCATTTGTTCACTAAACACAGACAAATCAGCAAGGCTCTGGAGTGAGGCGCACGTGAGTTAAGGTCCCAGTTCTACCATTCTTGGCTGTGTCCTTTTGGGCAAGACATTTACTCTCTGATCTTCAATTTATCTGTAAAATAGGGAGATGAGTTTTGCCTTTCTCACGAGGTTGCTGTAAGAATGAAATGAATTAGTGCTTGCAGTGTGCTTACAAGCACATAGTAAACATACAGTAGCTATAATACTCTCTCCTGGGCACTAAGGGTATGAACATGAATAAGACGTGATTCCTGGTCTTATAGAGCTTTCGTTCTACTCTACGCAGTTACAAGATGTGCTCCCTAGGATTCTTTTTTAAAAAAATTCAGATTAATTGAGATATAATGTATATACAATAAAATTTACCCTTTTTATGTATATAGTTTTGTTTTTCACAAACATATAAGGTTGAGTGACCACCACCACACTCAAGATATGGAGTATTTCCTTTACCCCAAGAAGTTCACTACTTACCTTATATAATCAATTTCCTCCCTCTTCCCCCTATCCCTGGCAACCACTTATCTAAGTTCCGTCCCTTTTTCTATAATGTTATATAAACAGAACTAAATGCCGTGTAGCCTTTTGCATCTGTTTTTTTTTTTTCTTTAAGATTTCATTTATTTATTTTTAGAGGGAGGGAGGGAGGAATAAGAGGGAGAAAAACATTGATCACTTGCCTTTCCCTTGTCCCCAGTGGATACCTGGCCCTTGACCCAGGCATGTGCCCTGACTGGGAATCAAACCAGAGACCTTTCCGTTGGGACAAAGCCCAACCCACTGAGCCACACTTGTCAGGGCTGCTTCTGGTTTTTTACTTACCATACTGCTGTTGGGATTCATACATGTTGCTGCATGTTTCAGTGGTTCATTCCTTTCATGCCTTTTCTAGAATTTCATACAGTTAGAATCGTATTGCGTTTAGGGCTTCTTCATGTCTTTTTGTGGCTTCAGAGCTCCTTTCTTTTTAGCACTGAATAATGTTCCATTATTTGGATGCAATACAGTTTATTCATTCACCAGATGGGCATCTTAGTTGCTTCCAAATTAAGGCAGTTATGAATGAAACTACTGTAAACATCTGTGTGCAGGTCTTTGTGTGGGCATGTTTTTAGGTATTTGGGTAAATACGAAGGAGTGCAATTATTAGAACATGTGGTAAGAGTAAGTTTAGTTTTGTCAGGAACTACCAGATAATCTTCTATTTTGCATTCCCACAGTAATGAATGAGAGTTCCTGTTACTCTCCATTTGGTTTTGTCACTTTTGGATTTTGGCCATGCTTAATAGGTGTGTAGTGGTATCTCGTTCTGGTTTCAATATGCAGTTCCCTAATGACTAATGATGTTGAGTAACTTTTCATGTGTTTATTTGCCATCCGTATCTTTTCTTTGATGAAATATCGTTCAGATCATTTATTATTTTTAAAAACTAGCTGATTTTTCTAGCAAATTTTCTTATTTGTGAGAGTTTTTTTACATAGCCACAGGGGTTTGGTTTTTTTTTTAGATTTATTT
Organism: Macrotus californicus; assembly: GCA_007922815.1. Taxonomy (NCBI): domain Eukaryota; kingdom Metazoa; phylum Chordata; class Mammalia; order Chiroptera; family Phyllostomidae; genus Macrotus; species Macrotus californicus. The sequence continues at coordinate 5,394 of VMDR010033536.1, forward strand.
ATTTTTTATATTTAGAGAAAGGGGGAGAGATGGAGAAAGAGAAGGAGAGAAACATCAATGTGTGGTTGCCTCTCATGTGACTCCACTGGGGACCTGGCCCGCAAGCCAGGCATGTGTCCTGACTGGGGAATCGAACCAGTTCACAGGCTGGCACACGGCACTCAATCTACTGAGCCACTAGCCAGGGCCACGTAAAAAGTTTTTTTATGAGATAAGTGTTGTGCAAATGTTTTCTCCCAGTCTGTAGCTTGTCTTTGCAGAAGTTTTTATTTTTACTTTTAAAAATTTTATTTATTGATTGATTTTAGCTAGAGAAGAAGGAGAAGGGGGGAGAGAGACAGACACCCAGACATCGATTTGTTGTCCCACGTATTTATGCACTCATCGGTTGATTCTTGCTTGTTTGTTGACAGGAGTTCTGACCCACAACCTTGGCATATTGGGGATGACGTTCTAACGAACTGAACTACCCAGCCAGGGCCAGAATTTTTTTTTTTAATCTTTTAAAACATTCTTTATTGTATATTTTTCCATTATCAAGTATCCCCTTAAACCCATCTCTCCCCCAGAATCACCACACTGTTGTCCATGTCCATGAGAACTTTTTCCTTTTTGTTTGATCCCTCCACTGCATGATCCCCTTCTCCCAGAGCCATCAACCTGCTCTGTACAGAAATTTTTATTTTGATGAAAACCAGGGTTTTTCTTTCTTTAATGGTTAATGCCCTTTGTCTTTTAGGACATCTTTGCTTAACCTAAGGTTCCAAAGATTTTTCTCTATTTTTTCCTTTAAGATGTTTTATGGTTTTAGGTTTTACATTTAGGTCATTGATCCTTTTTTTGTAACAATGTCTTTTTTTTTCTTTAAGATTTTTATTTATTTAGTTTTAGAGAGAGGGGAAGGAAGGGAAAGAGAGGAAGAGGAACATCAATGTGTGGTTGCCTCTCACATGCCACCTACTGGAGACCTGGCTAGCAGCCCAGGCATGTGCCCTGACTGGGAATCAAACCAGTGACTCTCTGGTTCACAGGCCAGCACTCAGTCCACTGAGCCACACCAGCCACGACTTAGGTCAGTGATCTTTTTTTTTTTTTTACTTAAATTTTGGATATGGTACAAAGTTGAAAGTATTTTCTGTTGTCCACTCAGTTACTTTAGCACCTTTGTTGAGTTCCTGGTGAAATAAGTAATTTTCTAGAAAAATATAATTTACCAAAGTGACTCAAGAAATAAAAATTTGTATAGACTAATAGTCATGGACGAAAAGGTAAAACTCATCTAAGCCCAGTGGGCTTTATGGGCAATTTCATTCATAGTTTGAAGAAGCAGATAATTATAATGCTATATCAACCATAGTAGATCAGAGAAAAATAAAATATATCCATTTATTTTATCAATTAGCAAAATCTTAATATCTAAAAGCAGACAGAAATGGTACAAAAATAAAATTGACATTTGTCCTATCTCACTTAGTACAGTCATAGAAAGTCTACAACTGAAGGCTCGTGGGTTCATTCCTGCTCAGGGCACATGCCTGGGTTGCAGGTTCAGTCCCCATTCAGGACACGCATGAGAGGAAACCAGTTGATGTTTTTCTTTTTAATATAAAAAACATTAAAGTTTTCGAATTATGTTTTAGTATTGTCATAAGTTAATACCTTTAATTAAAAGGTGTTTTTCCTCAACTTTGCTTAAAATTCAGTTTAAGTATGGCCAATAGGATTTAAAAGTTGGTAATACAGCCCTGGCTGGTGTGGCTCAGTGGATTGAGTGCTGGCCTGTGAAGCAAGGGGTTGCAGTTTTGATTCCCAGTCAGGGCACATGCCTAGGTTTCAGACCAGGTCCCAGTAGGGGGCGCACAAAAGGCAACCACACATTGGTACTTCTCTCCCTCTCCTTCTCCTTCCTTTCCTCTCTCTAAAAATAAGTAAATAAAAAATATTTTTTAAAAAAGTTGGTAATACATTTCCCATTAGGCAGGGATCCATTAGTTTCAAAACAGCCTCAGTGGTTGGCTTCTTGCATTTGTTCGGAGTTCTATAATGTTAATGACCTTTTGTGATAGAGGTTTGACTTGACTCAAAGGCAAGACAGTTTTTATAAGATTGCAGTGTGAAACATCATGCTGTAAAACATCATGCTATAAAACATGCGTGTGAAAACACGTGCATATGTGTACACACCCATGCACCCCGTAATGGAGGCTTCCATTAAAAGAAGGTGATACCAGAAAAAAGGCTAAACAGAATGGACATAAGAAATCTGTCAGATGCAGAGTGCAAAATACTGGTTATAAGGATGCTCAAGGAACTTAGTGAGGACCTCAGCCTCATTAAAACTGTCCATTCAGAAACAAAGATACACTAATTGAAATAAAGAACAATTTATAGGGAAACAACAGTAGAGTGGATGAAGCCGAGAATCAAATCAATGATTTGGAGCATAAAGAAGCAAAAAACAACCAATCAGAACAAGAAGAAGAAAAAAGAATCCAAAAAAATGAGGATAGTATAAGCAGCCCCTGGGACAACTTCAAGAGGTCTAACATTGAAATCATAGGGGTGCCAGAAGAAGAAGAGAAAGAGCAAGAAATTGGAAATCTATTTAAAAAAATCATGAATGAAAACTTCCCTAATTTCGTGAAGGAAATAGACATGCAAGTCTAGGAAGCACAGAGTTCCAAACAAGATGGATGAAAAGAGGCCCACTCCAAGACACATCATAATTAAAATGCCAAAGGTTAAAGATAAAGAGAGAATCTTAAGAGCAGCAAGAGAGAAGAAGCTAATTACCTACAACGGAGTTCCCATAAGACTGTCAGCTGATTTTTCACAAGAAACTTTGCTGGCTAGAAGTGATTGGCAAGAAATAAAGTCATGAAAAGCAGGGATCTTCAGCCAAGATTGCTCTACCCAGCAAAAAGCTATCATTTAGAATCAAAGAGCTTCCCAGAGAAGAAAAACTAAAGCAGTTCATCATCACCAAACCATTTTTATATGAAATGTTAAAGGGACTTATTTAAGAAAAAGAAGAGGATCAAAGCTATGAACAATAAAATGGCAAAAAATCATATCTGTCAACAACTGAATATAAAAAGCAAACTAAGCAAACAAGAAAAACAGACAGAATTATGGATATGGGGAGTGTTTTGATGGTTTCCAGATGGGAGGAGGTTGTGGGGGATGTGTGAAGAGGTGAGGGGATTAAGAAGTACAAATATGTAGTTACAGAATAGCCATGGGGATGTAAAGTACAGTGTAGGAAGTGGAGTGCCAAAGAATTTATGCACATGATGCATGGACATCAACAGTGGTAGAGGGATTGTCTGAGGGGAGTGGGGCGTGCTGAGTTTAGGGGGGGCAAAGGAGGGAAAATCAGGACAACGGTAGTAGCGTAATCAATAAGATATATGTTGATAGTAGTAGAGTGGGCCAGTAGAATGGTGCTCTTGGCCTCTAATTCCTCATTGAAGATTTGTGTGTGTGTTGTTGTTTTTCTCATCAAATTGGTGTTTATCTGTTGGTAGCCAGAGTGACATTATATCAGATTGCAGTCTGTAGCTACAGCTTACCTTTTTTTTTATTGCATAAAAAGATTAACTACTACATTTGACCTGACCATTTAAATGTTTTATGTATTTAAATTTCATATTTAAGTTTTATTTGATTTTATATTTCTTGTTTTTCTTCTTTGATCTCCCAGTATAATTTAAATGCTGTAAAACAGGTGAGTCTGGTTGCTTTCTTTTGTCTGTTTTTCCCCCAGAGTCAGTCTTTTCCCCTTCAGTTTAGAAATTAATAATCAAAAGGCTAGAATAAGAACTGTAAAAATTATATCTTAAATGTTAAAAGAAAAAGGTGGCACCAAAGAAAAGACACTCTTGCTAGGATGAGAAGCTTGACTTAATACTAAAGGTGTGTGCTTGCTTATTGCTGGTTATAATCTTGTATCCTGGGCAATGGCTTAACATTGGTTACGATGAAGCTCATTTAGTTTTCCTTGAATATTTATTTCATACTTACTGCGTACTCTAACCCCAACCAAAAGGTGAAAAGGGGATGGATGGATGGATTGATTTATTACATCACTCAATAAATTTTTGTTGGCACACCACCATAGCTGTCATGAATGCAAAAAAAAAAAAAAAAGAATGAAACAGTTTCCGCTCCCAAAGAGGTTAAGAACTATTACTAATGCTAGGCAGAATTAATCAGTGTTTTTATATCGATAAAAATAGTTCTGTTGGGATTTCATGCTGTGGTTATTCAACATGACTTGTGCTTAAGGAAATTATTAAAACAAAATTTGCTTGTGTAGCATTTAGTATTTCCTTTTCTATATCTGTGTTCTTTGAACAGTTTAGTGGTAATTTCTTTAAGGAGAATTTTTTGTTTTGTATCTAACAGGAGATTTGGGTGAACATGGGCAAATAGGGAAAACTAGGGTCTTCCTAACTGCCTTGGGGAGTGTACTTAGACAATACTTGGAATTGAAACATATTTGTGCGTTGCTAATAATAACGCCTCCAGTTGCGCAATGTGGGTTAAAGGTATTGTAAACCTGTGCTTCAGTAAACGTGGTTTCTCGTGAAAGGCTGAGGCTGGAGTGTGTTGTAGATTTAGTTTGAGGAATAGTAGAAATGTCTCTGACCCAAATGGCCAAGTCTTTTTGATTTTTAGACCTTTTATTTATTTTCTAAGAAATTCATTTTAAAATTGATTTTGAGATAGAAGCATCATTCTTGTTGATGATCATACCGGAAACGTCAGAGGTGAGCTAAGAGAACAAATGTTTGCTTTTTAATTTTAGCATGGTAATTTTTGGCAATATGCATAACTGCTCTGTGTCTGAATTTTACTTTTTTTAAAGTAATATTGGAATATCTCCCAGAGTTTTTATAAGGTTAAAGTAAATATTATTTAAGCATCTAGGAAGCATTATGTGAATCCAGTGTACATTTAGATCTATAGTATAGTAGTTAGGAGTGGAGATTCATATCTAGATGACTTAGATATGAATTCCACCTTTGCCATTTATTATCTCTGAACTCTTGGGACAAGTTAACCCCTGTGTAGCCCAGTTTTCTCATCAGTTAGGATAATAAATGGTATCCTTATATGTCTGTCATAAGAATTAGATGAGTTAATACATGTAAAACACTTAGAATAATTCCTGGCATTACAATACATGCTCAGTCATGTTTAGCTGTTATTCATAGAGAATGAGGAGAAGGAATGGATGGGAAATTGAACTTAGTTTATTTTTTGTAAGTTTTAGCTTTCTTTTTCATTATATCTTTTGTTAGAGAAGTTCATATATAACAGAGTAGATCATTTTGAATTTAGTATTTAATTTCACTAGTTCTGATTTTTCTGATGGAAACTTTTATCACTTAGTGAAATGATCAGAAACCAAGAAACAGGAATGAAAGGTTGAAGTTTTGCTAGCTCGTTTTGCTAAAGTGTTCACGTTCTTTGCTGTTACAGTTTTTAAAACAAGTTTAGAAGCAAGGGTATATATAATCCAAAACATAATTTCTCTTTGAATTTAGAAATATTACACATAACCTTTTTTTTCATTTGCTTCATCTCCTCGGTATAAAAAACTGAGGGTTTTGGGGAAGGAAATGGTACAAAAGAGATGGGTATTTCATACGTGGAAAACAAAGAATAAAGAGCATTTGAATTAATGGCTAGAGCAAGTTTGATAGAAACACCCTTCATGTTGTATCCTTGGTTCCTTTTTTTTCTTCTTTAAAGATTTTTCTTTACTTTTAGAGAATGAGGAAGGAAAGGAGGTAGAGAGGGAGAGCAAAGAAACACCATTATGTGAGCTCGGTTGCCTCTCACAGGCCCCCAACCAGGGACCTGGCCTGCTACCCATGCATGTGCCCTGACCAGGAATTGAACCAATGACCTTTTGATTCGCTGGAGGGCACTCA
>VMDR010033537.1:0-11330 GCA_007922815.1 Macrotus californicus
AGAAAGGGTTAGATCTGGAGAATGCTTTGAAGACATTTACCATAAATGTTTTAAAAATATAACGTTAAAATGGATAAAGGTGAAGGTCCATTTTTAACGGATTTATACTTGTTTTACACCTTACGATCATGCATTGTATCCAGCTAGTTTATTAGAAATTTCACCAGAGATCATGACTTCAAATGTGATCCCTAATCCTGAGGTTATGCATAGGGTTACCTGAGGAATTTTTTTTTTTTTAGCTTCAACTTTCACAGTTTTTTTTTTAATTACTTTATTGTTGTTCAATTACAGTTTGAATTTTCCCCCCATCACTCTCCCTTCCTGAGGAATTTTTTTGTCACAATGTTTACTTTGTGAAAAGTTTATTCACCTAGAAATGCAATGTGCATAACAATATTATAATAATTCATTCCCTCTGACTTCATTGACTTTATTTATAACATCACTTGTTTTAAGTGGCTTAACCTGATTTATGAATTAGAAAACATTAAGATTTATTGTGTTTCTTTTTTTCATAGATTTAGCTGAGAGATAAGAGGGATAGAGAAATTCTAGCAGTTTTATTCTTTAAAAAAGCCAGGTGAATTTAAGTTTTTTCTATATATTTTAGGAGGTATGGAAGATTTCTGAAAAAGATTTACTGCAGTTAACAGAAGACAATTTGGAGAAATGTCCAGTAACTTGACAGAGGCCCAGAAGGCAGGCTGAGGCTGCAGAAACCTACCAAGGGGAGCCAAGCATACAGGGGAGGCTGCCCCAGCACAGGTAACCTGCCAGTCTCTGCAGTGATGCAGCTTAAAGCCAGTCCAAGGCTTACATTTCACACATGGCAGTGACACCTAAGTTCAACTCACCAAGGTAAGCTTCAACTACCTTAGGAGACGTTCTGGTGTCCAAAGAAAAAAAGTCCTTTCCAGTGTGGAATTTGCTTTTGAAGGTATTCTGGTTATGCTGTACTAAAATACCTCATATTTACATGGTTATAAAAGAAGTCCCCACATAAATCTAATATGATGTTGCCCACCCCCCCACATCTAAACCACAATTTACTGGTTCATATCTGAGAACTTGACCCAAAGGTGTCAATCAGAAGCCATCCTCCTGGAAACTGGAAATCATACTAAGACCTCTCTGATGATGGCTCTCCAAACAGAGAGCTACAGGCAGTGATTATTTGCAGTCCTATACTTGTTATCCATCACTATGTAAATTATTAGCCAAAACATAGTGCATTAAATAGTAAACATGTTATCTCACAGTTTCTGGGAATCAGGAATTGAAAAGGGACTTAGCTTTATGGTCCTGGCTCAGGGCCTCTCACGAGGTTGCAGTCAGGATGTTGGCTGGACTGAAGAACCCACTTCGAACATTGCTCACTCACAGGGATGTTGGCAGGAGGCCTCAATTTTCCACCTCATGGGCCTCTCTGAAGGGCTCTGTGTGTTTTCTCATGACATGGTTGCCCCAGAACAAGTAATCCAAGAGAAACAACAGGGAGGAGACCACAACACCTTTTAAGTCCTTATCTCAGGAGTCACAAACCATCACTCTGCCACATCCTATTCATTGAAGGTGAGTCACTAAGTCCAGCCCACACTCAATGGGAGGGGAATTAGTTTCCACCTTTTGAGGAAAGAACTATCAAAGAATTTGAGGACATATTATCAAAACTACCACAGAGCTTCCATACAGAGAGAAACAGAAGTGGGTAAATGAGAGATATGGTCCATTTCTGAGGCTTGCTGCACCCATGTCCTTGGGTTTTGTAAAAACACCACTGTATTCTTAAAAATATTTTTTTCCTTATATTGAATTGAGTTAGCTTAATTACTTTCCAACTAATAGAATCTTAATCACTACATGGACTCCTGCAATTAAAAACTTTGGCTTATCTGTCCTGGAGTATGTGGCTCAGCTGATTGGAGTATCATCCCATACACCAAAATGGTTGGGGGTTCAATCCCCAATCAGTGTGTGTATGGGAGGCAACCAATCAAGGTCTCTCTCTTTGACCCCCCCCAACCTTCCCCCTCCCTTCCTCTTTCTCTAAAGCCAATAAACCTATCCTTGAGTAAGTATTAAAAAATATATATAAAACTTTGGCTCATCTGATGATTCTGATTCAACCACTTTGCTCCTTGATCCAGAGACCTGGACACTGATTTCTCACAACAGACACCCCCAAAATCATTTATCGCCCCCAGATGACCCCACCTACCAAAAACATTGCGATAGCCATGAACACCCTCTGATCTCCTTCCAGTCCTGCCTCATCGGTCCTATTCTGGGCACTCCTTCATACTATCAAGAGAGAGAACATAAAACCAAAAATCAGGATGGAAAATCCTCCTGAGCACATTTGGTCTGGACAGTAAGTGCACAGGATTTATGATCAGGGCATCTCCCTAAAAGTTTGAGTTTAAAGTCAAGAGAAGATGACCTTTTGCTACGGAAACAAATAAAAATAATTAATGTCTAATGAATGACCTTAGTCATAGGCTGTGTCATCCCTCTTCACCCAGCCACAATGATCTGGGCAATACTTCATATTCCTCAGGGGATAAAGGGGTCTCCAAAATCTCCAACCAGATAAACTAAATGACAGTATATGACTGACAATAAGACCAAACCCTGACTGCTTATTCACTCTTCAAGAAGTTATGGGTTCTGTGGTGACAGAAGAAGTAAATTAGAAATATTTCTGGTGGCTGCAAGGGTATGAACCACTGAAAATATAGCATGGAACAAGAAAAACATTTCCATATTCTTTCAAAGGCATCGAGAAACATTTCTCAAGAAGGAAGAAAAGGAAGGCACTAATATTTGTACATGCCCTGTAGTGTGGTTTCCACTATTTAAGTACTTTTATAATCCCCCACAAACCTAGAGTGTGTAATTATAGTGAAAACTGGGGGGCAATGCCAAGACCCCTTCTCAAATCCAGTACAGTCCTGGACTGGAGACACAGGCCCCCAGAGGTGAACAGCTGTACTTCTACTAGAAACTGCCCTCAGTTATGGGGAACTACATTGCCCAAAGTCACCCCCTCCAGGGGATGGCTTTGGCCAATGACAAATTGATCGGAAGTTAAAGTCTCAGCCTCTCTCTGACAATTTGGGACAACTCCAAAGGGCTGTCCCAGCTCCAGAGTTCCTGTTCAAGTTCCAGAGGTCTCAGTTACAGCCACAATGCAGGTCAGCTTACACTTCTGCCCAATTCTGCAACTCTCACTTCCTTACAAGTGTATCTGCCCAGTAAGCTCTGCTTGCACCCCCACATCTCAGAGCTGATTTCTAATCATCCCATCTGAAGTGCTATTATTAGCTCCGTTTTCCAGACGACATAGTGAGTGTCAGAGAGGCTTATCAATGTGCCTATGGTCACACAGCTAACAGTGGAGCTCTGACTGAACCTGATACAATCTCATTCTAAAGTCATATTGAGAGGGCATCCTGAGGCTTAGATCTGAGAACTCTCACTTTTGCTATGGTTTATATGCCCTGGTTGTAACAGTCAGTACAAATTTGGTCCCAGCATATCTAGACAATGGTGAGCTTTCTCTAAAGAGATTCCATTCCAGGGAAATGGATAATGCCTGTCACTTTGAGGTCTTGCCTGAGAATCTGCCAGTCATCACTGTCACTGACCGAGCCTGTATATTATTTTGCTTAGCCCACAATAATATACATGTAACAGCCTTTCCAGCAAACCAATGAAAACCTCTGTTCTCCATTGCAGTAAGTAATTTCTAGTTACCTCAGGTACATGGAGGAGCAGATCTAAAGCAGCAGAGAGAGATATGTGGACAGAAATGTCCAGCTCCAAATTCTGTGAGCTCAGCCCATCAGGGTTGTGGGCAATGGGGATCAGGTCTACCCATGCCTGGAGAGCCTCACACATATTGAGAGCTCTATCTCCAGACTGAATTCCTTTTGTTTTAATTATATTTTACTGGTCATGCTATTAGAGTTGTCCCAACTATCCGCTTTGCCCCCCTCCACCCAGCACCTCTCAGTCCCTCAGGCAATCACCCCACCATTACTCAATCCATGGGACATGCGTGTAAGTCCTTTGGCTACTCCATTTCCTATGCTGTACTTTACATCCCCATGGCTATTCTGTAACTATCTATTTGTACTTCTTAATCCTCTCACCTCTTCACCTATTACCCACACACCCCTCCCATCTGGCAACCATCAAAATGCTCTCCATATCCATGATTCTGTCTCTGTTTTTCTTGTTTCCTTAGTTTGTTTTTTAAGTTCAGTTGTTAACAGATATGTATTTATTGCCATTTTATTGTTCATAATTTTTATCTTTTTCTTAATTAAGTCCCTTTAACATTTCATATCTTCGTGGTGAGGTTTATATTAATACTGAATAATATAAGATAATAAGCAAAAGTTCCTTTTAATCCTCTCCCAAAGCCACTCCTTCAAGGTGCTACCTTTTGTAGAATGGTCTTCTGGATTTTTGTCCGTGCTTCTCCAAATGTGCACACATAAAAATGCAACACATACGTCTACAAATACACAAAATTAAACATAAGTGTGATTCTTATAAAAGTTGTCCAGGGCCCTCTGTTATTAAAAAAAAATACAATGGACAGCTCATCTAATCAATTAAACCCAATACCACATAATTATCATAAGAAACAATAATAATACTGGTGATAAAACCTACGATGAGCAGATACTGTTTCAAGTACTTTCCATCTAGTAATACATTTACCCTTGTTCATCCCAGTTTAGATGAGGAAACTGAGGTCCCTAGCAATATGACTAAATTTGCCCAGGGACACACAGTGAATAGCAGGACTGGGATCTGAACCCAGGCAGTTTGGCTTCAGAATCCTGTTCTTAGAGTGGGAAAATTTCTTTAATCAGACACATCAGGAAGCTGTGAGAAGATGCCATGGCTCCTAATGTATAGGCGTGACTTGCTGCAAGGTCTACCTCCAAATCCTGAGATTCTCAGGTACCTCTTTTAGAGACTGAAAGCCAGAGCAGATAGGGGTCTCCCCTACGTGGAGTTATTATAGGTACATACTGCAAGAGGAGCAGTCCATGAAACTTCATCTCAGAAATAAAAGCTGAGAAAAGTATGCCTCTACTTACTGTAATCTTAAAAGATAAGCACACAAAAGACCCCGAATATTCACAGCAATTTTGAGAAAGAAGAACAAAGCAGGAGGGATCACAATATCTGCTATCAAGCTATATTACAAGGCCACAATAATCAAAACAGCCTGATACTGGCAAAAGAACAGACACATAGATCAATGGAACAGAATAGAGAGCCCAGAAATAAACCCAAGTCTCTATGGTCAATTAATATTTTACAAAGGGGGTAGAAGCATAAAATGGAATAAAAATAGCCCCTTCAACAAATGGTGTTGGGAGATCTGGACATCTACATGCAAAAACATGAAACTTGACTGCCAAATTACACCATACATGAAAATAAACTCAAGATGGATAAAAGACTTAAATATAAGTCACGACACCATAAAAGTTCTAGAAGAGAACATAGCCAGGAAAATCTCAGATATTCCACACAGCAACATTTTCACTGATATGTCCCCTAGAGCAAGGGACATAAAGGAAAGAATTTTTAAAATGGGACTTCATCAAAATAAAAATCTTCCATGATCTCACCTTTAACTGGAACATAGTCAACAAAAGAAATCAGCAAACAAAATACAACCAGAGACATTGAAATTAAGAACAATCTAACAATGGCCAGAGGGGAAGGGGGAGGGAATAGTGTGGGGAAGGGTTTCCAGGAAACACTATAAAGGACACATGGACATAACCAAGGGGGAGGGTGGGAGCGGGGGAGGGGGGTGGGATTGGCTGGGGTTGGGGGAGAGTGGTGGGGGGAAAATTCAAACTGTAATTGAACAACAATAAAATAATTTTTAAAAATTAAATAAATAAATAAATGAAAATCTTCTTCAGAGCTAAAGAAAACAGCATTAAAATGAAAAGGGAACCAACCACATGGGAAAATAAATTTGCCAATGATGACTCGGGCAAGGGTTTGATCTCCAAAATGTATAAAGAACTCACATGACTCCACTCCAGAAAGACAAACAACCCAATCAAAACATGGGCAAAGGATCTAAACAGACACTTCTCCAAGGAGGACATACAGAGGGCCCAGAGACATATGAAAGGATGCTCAGCATCACTAGCCATCAGAGAGAGGTAAATTAAAACCACAATGAGAAAACACTTCAAACTGGTCAGAATGGCCATGATAAACAAGTCAACAAACAACAAGTGCTGGCAAGGTTATAGAGAAAAGGGAACCCTAGTGCACTGTTGGTGGGAATGCAGACTGGTGCAGCCACTGTGGAAAACAGTATGGAATTTCCTAAGAAAACTAAAAATGAAACTGCCTTTTGACCCAGCATTTCCACTGCTGGATGTATACCCTAAGAATCTTGAAACACCAATTCAAAAGAACCTATGCATCCCACTGTTCATAGCAGCACCATTTACAATAGCCAAGTGCTGGAAGCAACCTAAGTGCCTATCGGCAAACGAATGGATCAAAAATCTATGGTACATTTGCACAATGGAATACTATGCAGCAGAAAGAAAGAAGAAGCTCCTACCCTTTGTGACAGCATGGATGGATCTGGAGAGCATTATGCTAAGTGAAATAAGTCAGTTGGTGAAAGACAAATATCATATGGTCTCACCTATAAGTGGAACCTAATCAACAAAATAAACACGCAAGCAAAATATAACCAGAGACATGGAAATAAAGAACAAACTGACAGTAACCAGAGGGGAAGTGGGAAGGGATAGTGAGGGGAAAGGGGGAAGTTTCATCAAGGAACATGTATAAAGGACAGACACATGGACAAAGCCAAAGGGGGTAGGATCAAGGGTGGCAGGTGTGGATGGCTGGGGTGGGGGGAGTGGTAGGGGCAAAATGGAGACAACTGTACTTGAACAACAATAAAAAACCTGACATACTCATAAAAAAGGACAAGCACACAAAAATATACATGTTGTTTTGAATTTTATTATGATTTGGAGAGAGACAGAATATAAGAAATTTTTAAAATTAAAACACAGTAGGCTTTTATTAACCAGTGCCATCGCAACAAATTCACTTTTTAAAAACTTCCCAAAAAAGTAGACATTCAGCAATTGATGTGTGGATGATAGACAGATGCATAAATGGTAGATGTATTGAGGCATGGATGAACAAACAGACAGATGAAATAAACAAAGGAGAGTCGAAGAAGCTGGTTTGGATGCTAGAAATAAGCCCATCTTAATCCTTGAAAGACTGCTGGTCCCAACCCCAGATTCAGAGCCTCAGGATTAGTTAAGGATTAAAAGTAGAGTGAATTGGGGAAATCGGGCTAGCTGAAGTGTGAACCAAGGATGAGGGTTGTGTTTGCAGGCCTTCAGTAACTTGAGCAAAGATTATCCCATGACCTAATTTCCTGCTGGCAGCCTGAAGTACACCATCTTCATTTCAAGACATGTGTAGGGCACTTCTTCTGACAGCTTCCTATTGGGTAGACCTAGAATCTGTCAGGATGTTTTGTATTCAAGCAGCAGAGATCAGCTCTATAAAAGAGAGAATAAAATAAAATAAAATAAAATAAAATAAAATAAAAGAGAATTTATTGGAAGGATTTATGGAGGAGCTCAGAGAATTGTAGTAAAGAAAAGACTGAACAGAGAGAATGTGAACTGAAACCACTCTAAGCCAACGGGAGTCAAGAACTCACTACTAGATCCCACTACTGGATCCAGTCATTTCCCATCCCTCATGATGCTCTTCTCAAGATTTCATCCAGAAAGAGTGCATCCAATTGGACCAGCCTGGGCTTATGCCCACTCTACAGCCAGCAGAGAAAGTAGTACTAAGAAGCTACTGTGGATGTTCCATCTCTTCCTGCTCACCTGAGTCTGCCTGTAATTTTGGTAGGTAGATGCCAGCACAAAACAGCTTCTCATCTCAAGATCCTGATTCTCTTCTCTCAAACAACAGAGATAGAAGTCAGGGGTGGAAGTCCAAGTGGTTTTTGAGAGGTTCCTCGAGTGGGGCTGGTCCTCATCACCCATGGTGGTAATCCGTTCATTAGCACACCTTATAATGGTTTATGTCCCTTTCCTATTCTCACTTACCGCTTCCCCCCCCCCAGCTTTGTTACTTGTGCTATCTAAATTACCTCCCAAATAAACTACCTCACTCAAGTCATTTATGCAGGATCTGTTTTGATGGAAATCCAAAGTAAGACAAGTACCATATTTGACAGCCCCACCAAGACAATATCCAGTAGGAGAGGGTAGTTTTCCCAAAGAAAAAGCAGAGAAAAGATAAAAGATGTTGGACAGAAAAACAAAAGATTACTACAACACACAAGCAGAGCTCAGCTTTCTTTATACAGGCATCCCACTTTAAAACCATCTCCGAAAGCTTTGTCTGCTCAACAAAGTCAATGTGAATCAATTCCTCTTTAAAATCCTCAATGCCAGGCCCAAGACACTCAGACAAAAGAACGTCTAACACAGCTGCTTTAATGTAATGAAAAGGCCCTGGGGACCTCTAAATCAGATAGCATTACTGTTGTCATCGACAATACGTGGGAATGTGGCTGTTCATCTCATCCCCTGTGATGAGTAGACATCAAATTGCCCCTCATCACCATGCCAACCCTTAGATCATCCTGCAGCATGTCCTTGGTACTTAGTAGCATGGAGACCATCTAGCCTGGTAGCCCTTACTGGTGGCCACTCAAAGCACAAAATATACTTAACAATTCATGTCAATGAGAAAAGGGCCATAAATTCAGGACCCAGGGGATCAAACTCTGAAATCCTTAGGCATTCAGTAAGAATCCACCTTGACTCTTGGCTGACTATCCAATATGTAAAAGCTAAGGCTACTAGAGAGATCCCTGAGAAGGCCTCAGACACAGTCCAAAAATTGTTCAGAGTGCCCACTAGTTCCCTGGCTCACAGATGGCCCTTAGTGTGCAGAAATGTTAATTCCCCTTGCCCCAAAGGGCTCAAGACAGATGAACAAATAATTATGACATAAGCAACATGCATTTATTTAATGAATATTTATTGAGTTATATTTATGCTAAAATAATATTAGTTTCTTGCTCGCACATCTCAACTAGCTTTTGACTGATCTAAGCTGAATTAGTCTCTCCTTTATCTGGGAAGAAATAGACTCCTAGGGTATTTTTTTTCCTATAGTATGATAGGAAGGCAAGAGGGCCATCCCAGCTGCACAGGCACGTTCCAAGTCTGCCTGCATCGTGTCCGCTAACACCCCAATGGCCAGAGTAACAAGGACAAGAGGCAGGAGAAAGCTCTCCACCCACCATGCAGCTATGGCAAATGGATGAATGCTATTAACAAAGAAAATAAAAATTTAAGAAATATAAAATATAATTCAATCTGTCACAGTCTGAATAGTGAAAAATTAAGAGCTCTGTGAATATCAAAGGATAAAAACTGTGTGTGGAATCATGCACAGGAAGCAGGAAGAGGGAACAGCAATGACAGGGCTAGAGAAACACAGAAGCTGGACAAACACCCTACCAAGCTTCAAGGGTCCCAGAGGGCTTTCATATCTCCCAAAGTTTTCTCCTCTCATGGTAAAGACTTGTTCCAACACAGAATGAGTCTGAGCTACACGTGGCTAGCTGCCAGACAAAGGGACACAAGGGCTAACATTCTATTTCTTTCCCTTTATTCTCAGATCACTGTCACACCTAAGATAACATTGGAGACCACCAAGAGGACATTTACTTTCTTTTTATTTTAATACTTTTTATTGTATATTTTTCCATTACTATTTACTCCTCATATATCCCCTAACCCCCACAATCACCACATTGTTGTCCATGTCCAAGAGCCCTTTCTCCTTTTTGCTCAATTCCTACACACCCAACTCTCTCCCCTCTGAGCTGTCATCCGGCTCTCCATCTCTGAGTCTGTCTCTATTTTCCTTGTTAATGAAGTTTGTTCATTAGATTCCACATATAAGTGAAATCATGTGATATTTGTCTTTCTCTGACTGACTTATTTTTCTTAGCATAATGTTCTCCAGATTCATCCATGCTATTGCAAAAGGTAAAATTTTCTTCTTTTTATGGCAAAGTAGTATCCCATTGTGTAAATGACCCATAGTTGTTTTATCCACTCATTTACTGATGGACACTTGGGCTGCTCCCATATCTTGGCAATTGTAAATAATGCTGCAATGGACACAGGGGTGCTTATGTGCTTTCAAATTAGTGTTTTGAATTCCTTCAGTTATATTCCCAGAAGTGAGATTGCTGGGTCAAAAGGCAGATCCATTTTTAATTTTTTGAGAAAACTCCATACTACTTTCCACAGTGGCTATACCAGTCTGCATTCCCCCCAAGCGAGGAAAAGGGTTCCCCTTTCTCCCCATCCTCACAGGCATTTGGTGTTTGTTGATATATTGATGATAGCCATTCTGCAGGTGAGAGATGATATCCCATTGTGGTTCTAATTTGCATTTCTCTGATGATTAGTGACATTGAGGATCTTTACATAAGTCTATTGGTTATCTGTATGTCCTCTTTGGAGAACTTTCTATTCAGATCATTTGCCCATTTGTTAATTGGGTTTTTTGGGGGATTTTGTTTGTTTGTTTTTTGGTGTTGAGTTTCATAAGTCCTTTATAAATTTAGGATATTAACTGCTTATCAGATATATGAGTGAATATGTTCTCCCATTCTTAGGTTGCCTTTTTATTTTGTTGATGCTTTCCTTTGCTGTCCAAAAACTTTTTAGTTTCATATAGTCCCATTTGTTTATTTTTTCTTTTATTTCCCTTTCCAGGAGAGATATATTCAATAAAATATTACTATGAGCAATGCCTGAGATTTTGCTGCCTTTGTTTTCTTCTAGGATTATGATGGTTTGGGGTGTAACATTTAAGTCTTTAATCCATTTTGGTTTTTTTTTTTAATTTTATTACTTTATTGTTGTTCAATTACAGTTGTCTGCATTTTCTTCCCACCACTTCCCCCCAGCCCCAGCCAGTCCCACTTCCCTCCCTTGCTCCCACCCTCCCTCTTGGTTATGTCCGTGTGTCCTTTATAGTAGTTCTTGGAAACCCTTCTCCCCACTGTCCCCTCCCCCCTCCCCTCTGGCTATTGTTAGATTTTTCTTAATTTCAATGTCTCTAGTTATATTTTCTTTGTTTTTTTCTTTTGTTGATTATGTCCCTCTATTTTGAATTTATTCTTGTATGTGGTGTAAGAAGGTGGACTAATTTCATTTTTCTGCATGTGTCTGTCCAGTTTT
>VMDR010033538.1:0-11339 GCA_007922815.1 Macrotus californicus
AAAATACTTTGGTCTAAATCTAAGAAAACATAAACAGGATTTATAGGCTGAAAATTACAAAACATTAATGAAAGATAAAAGGAAGATCTAAATAAACAGAGACACAGTGTGTTCATGGATTGGAAGACCGAATGCACCAAAGATGTCAGTTTTCTCCCAACTGACATAGTTTTAATGCAATTTAAAATTCCAGCATGATTACTTGCAGACGTAGAAAAGACTGTTCCTAAATTTTATGGAAAAGCAAAGGGACTAGAATGGCTTATATTCTTTGAAAAGGAGAATACAGTGAGAGGAATCAGTACATAATTTTAAGAATCATGGTATAGTTACAGTATTCAAGACTGTGTAGTATTAGAAGTGGATAAATAAATTGATAAATGGAATAAAATAGAGAACCTCAACACTGATCCACATAAATATTCCCAGCTAACTTTTGATAAAAGTGTGAAAGCAAATGGTGCCAGAGCAAGTAGACATTGATATAGAAATGTGAACCTTGCCTTGGGTCTCACATTTTATACAAAAATAAACTAAAAAAGACTTAAGTGTAATATATAGACCTATAATAACTTTATAAACAGTATAGGAGAAAATCTCTGGGAACTAGAGCTAGGCAAATAGTCTCTAGACTTGATACCGAAAGCTTGATTCATAAAGGGTAAACGGAATAAATTGAACTTCATCAAAATTAAAACTTATGTTCTTTGAAAGACTCTGTTAAGAGGGTGAAAAACAAGCTAAAAACTAGAATAGAAAAAGAAATCTCAAAACTCAACAGTAAAAAACAAAACAAAAACAAAAAAAAATGCCCCCTCGCCCAATAATCCAACTGTAAACTGAGCAAAAGACATAAAGAGACATTGACCAAAAATATACATATATATAACATATAAAAATATGCATGTACCTATATAAACACACACACAGTCCTGCGCTGCATAACAATGTCTTGGTCAATGACAGACTGTATGCATGATAGTGGCCCCATAAGATCACAACAGAGCTGAAAACTTCCCGTTGCCCAGTGACAGTGTAGCTGCCCTGACATCACAGTGCAGCACGTTGCTCACATGTTTCAGTGGTGCCGGTGTAAACACATCTCCCGTGCTGCCAATTACCTAAAAGTATTGTGCACCATGTCATGCATGATTCCTGGTAGTCATGGCAATGACTGTGCCACTGATTTATGCATTTACAGTATTGTTATTATTTTAGAGGGTGCTCTTTTTCCTTGTAAAGATGTTTGCTGTGAAGCAATATGGGGTGTTATGCTGTGTCGTTTTCTTTTGTGCTTGATTTAATTTTGTGTTTCCTTATAAATTCAGGGCGGCCGAAATTTGCAGTATTCATAAAGCCTACAGCAGTGCACATCATGGCCTAGACCTTCACATTTACCCACTGCTCACTCACCCAGCAAGACTTCCAGTCCTGCAGACTCCGTTCATGGTAAGTGCCCTGTACATGTTATCATATTTTATCTTCTATACCATATTTTTACTGTTAATTTTCTGTTTTTTGATACACAAATAACTTACTTGGCTATTATGAATAAAGCTGCTATTAATATCCATGTACAATGTTATTGTCTATAATATTCAGTACGGCAACATGCCATACAGGTTTGTAGTCTAGGAGCAATAGGCTATACCTGTAGCCTAGGTGTGTAGTATGCTACACCATCAAGGTTTGTTAAGTGCTCTCTATAATGTTCTCACAACAATGAAATCACCTAAAGACACATTTCTCAGAATGCGTTACCATCATTAAACAGTACATGGCCATACAGATGACAAAGAAACACATTGAAAGATGCTCAAATTATTAACCGTTAGGGAAATGCAAGTTAAAACTCAATGAGATGTCACTGAACACCTGTCCTAATGGTTAAAATAAAAAAATGGTGACATCAAATAGTGACAAGAATACAGAGAAACTGGATCAATTATGAACTGGGAAAGTAAAATCGTACAACCATTCTGGAAAACAGTTTGGCAGTTTATTAAATGTATGAACATGTGACTGCCATGTGACCCAGCAACTGCATCCCTGGGCATTTATACCAGAGAAACAAAAACCTTTGATCGTATGAAAGCCTCTACATGAGTGTTCATAGAAGCTTTCTTCATAATAGCCAAAATTTTGAAACAATATAGATATCTTTAAAAGAGTGAGTGGCTAACAAACTATGGTATATCCATACCATGAAATACTACTTAGCAATAAAAAAGAACAAAATATTGTTAAATGCAACAAGCTGGATGAATCTCCAGAGAATAATCTAGAGTGAAAAAAAAATTTAAAAGCTTACATAATGTGATTTTCTTTTTATAACATGTGTGAAATGACAAAATTATAGAAATGGAGAACAAATTAGGGGTTCCCAGAGATTCAGAAGAGGGTGGAAGCAGAAGGATCTCAGTGGTGATGGAAATGTTCCGTATCTTGACTGTATTAATCCCAACATCCTAGTTGTGATGTTACACCATAGTTTTTCCAGATGTTATCTTTGTGGGAAACTAGGTAAGAGGTACACAGGATCATTCTCTCGTTTATTATAGCTGTGTATGAGTGTATAATTATCTCAAAAGATTTTAGACATAGTCTTCAATTCACCAGAGTCCCTACTATTTTCAACTTAATTCATTACATTAAATTAGCCCCCACTAATTTCTATTTAGTTTTAACTGTTTCCAACTTAATTTCAAACCTAATAATTTGCACAGTTTTGTTGTCTGTTCGGGACCTACAGGCACGAGAGAGAAAGAACAAGAAAGAGAATGAGATCTTGCTAATAAAATACACAGAAGAAATGTCACGTGGTGTTTCTCTATTGGGGACAGGTGGATCAGGTGGGTTTTAGCATTGAGGGACATTGCATTCTCATACTAGTTCAGAGACCCATCATGGACAATGGAACCTTCTTCATCGTAATAAATTATGCTGTAAGGACGTCTGTGTGTCTCTCTCCTCCATCACAGTCCTTAAGGGCAGAGACCATGACTTGCTTGTTCTTTACACCCCTTTCCCTCATCCTTCTCCCCGACACCTAGCAGAGAGGCTTAATTCACCATTTAATAAGAGAGAGAACAGATTTCTAAGTTGACTAGTAACACAGCATGATCACAATGCTAACCACAAGTACCCAAGACCTGGCAACTACCTTTCTAACCTTGATTTACAGGACTTCCCTCCAGGTTCCTAATGGCCGAACTGCTCCCAACCCGAATTGCTCCCGGCTGCCTGCGTGTTTGGGAGTTTTCTCAATTCAGTGCCTCTGCCCACATGGTTTGCTTTGTCTGATCCTTCCGTACTCCGTACTCTTTCCACCGGTCTGTACTCCGTTGATCTTTCACTGTTCAGTTTAAAGGATGCCTCTTCCAAGAGGTCTTCCATGCTGCAAATACTACCTCACAATTTGTATCCCTTGTCATTTTCAACCTTATAGGAGTATTGGACTCACCCTGTGCAACTGTAAACCACTTGGGGGGCAATTGGTCCTGATCCTTCAGGGGTGTCCAAACATTTGGCATCTCTGGGACACACTGGAAGAAGAAGAGGTGTCTTGGGCTACACAAACACTAAGGAAAACTGATGAGCAAAAAAAAGGTTTTAAGTAAATTTACGATTTTGTGTAGGGCTGCATTCATAGCCACCCTGGGCCTCATGTGGCCCGTGGGTCACGGGTTGGACACTCCTGTTAGATCTTCCCACAGAAATGGGTTCAGTGTGCTGCCCACGGCAGATCCCATAGTGTGCATTGAAAGAGAAAAACAAAAGAAAGGGAATTAGAATGCCCAGGCTAGCATAATGGAAGCTCTTAAGGTAGCCAAATAAAAATGAGAGGAAGCTAGAAAGGAAATCTGAGAGTGGCGCAGAAGTAATAGAAGATAATGTTAAAATGTTGAGAGGCTGATTCTACATGGCAGTGGTGGAGATTAGGCTGCTCACCACAGCCAGTTTCACTGTAAATCATGTAACAGACCTTGTAGAAATGCCAAGATAGTAGAAGTCTTCTTAAAATGCAGAGCTCCAAGACACGCTCAACTTGAAACATTGTTTATTTTCTTCATTAGGAGCTAAAGGGAAGCGAGTCGAAGGCAGCGGGTAGCAATTACCTAATATCTTTGCAGAAAGAGAGATTTTTCAAAATGCGCTTTTCTCACTAATCCTTGAGGGGAAATGAGGTTTATTTATGGTGTCAGAAGAGAACAAGGCATAATAGTAAAAGATTTTATATGACTTCATGTTTTTAGGAAAGTCATTTGTTTACAAATCCAACTTAATCAAACCCAAAGGTATTTAATATAGTCCAGATTTGAATGTCACCTGATTTTGCACCCAAATTTCAGACTAGAGGAAGTAATTATGATAGAGTGTAAATGTTAATATAAGAAGATATAGATTGTAAGTATTTCCTTACCGAGATGAAAATCTTAGGCTTAGACTATCCCATAGTCCAGGGAAAGAATGGAATAATTAAGCACATTTTTTCCCTCTGTAGCTTTAACTGAAATTGTATGGGGCTGTCTAAAGTTACTTAATTGTTTTGTTTGATAATTCAGGATAACAGTCTTTTGATCAAGAAATAATTTCTTAAATAAAGCAAATGTGCTAAAGTCCCACCATACAAAATAATTATGGCTAGTTTTATTCTCTTTCATTTGTTTTAAATCTTTAAAGAGAATCTCTAGTCATTAAAAATGATATCTCACATTTGGACAAAACTTTGCACTTTTTAAAATATATTTGCACAGTTTAATTTATTTGATACACCTTACAATAATCTGTGATTAAAGTGGGGATTATTATTTTTATTTTACTCAAGAGCAAATTAATATTCTAAGAAAAGAAACCCCCTGAAAATAATCCACTAGATTTTGGAGCTGGAAAGCATCTCATGAAATTATATTTGTGAAAACATTATCATAATTAGTATAATATAGTTGATCCTGCCATCTTTTGGTCTAAATTGTGGAGAATTACTTTGCATTTTGTGGATAAGCCGTCGAAGTCTGACCAGTTTGTGTCTTGGCCAAGGTCACATGGCCAGTATGCTGTTAAGAGCAGGGTAGGCCCTGGACAGTGAGCGAGGGAGCTGCTCCCAGATTTTACTCAGTATCACTTAAGGTCCGGCTCTAGGATGTCTGGACTCACCTGTGCATCACAGCTTCCTACCTGAATCCATGGGAAGATGTGACGTGAAAGAAAGCACTTTGACCCTAAAGGCAAAGAGCAAGAACCTTGGTTGTCAGGGAAGTGGTAAAATCTTGTGGTGAGAGGAATGCCATGCACAAAAGCAGGTGGCAATGCTTTGCATGGGATCCCGAGTCAGGTGAGCCACTGGATAGTTCATTCAGCCAACAGCAGACTCTACTGCAGGCACCAGCTTCTTCGGTGAGAATTCTGGGAGTGCTGATGAAACTACCACAGCTCGTGGAGGGCAGAGACCTGTTACAGAATCTCCTGGAGAAGAGCTGGCTCAACAAGCTTAAGTATAAAAGAGAGGTAAAAAGGTGCATTATCTTGGAGCAAAAGTGCCTGCCTTTGAAAATGGAACACAACCGCTGCCGGTTTGGGTCCCTAGTTGGGGTGCATGCAAGAGGCAACTGATTGGTGTTCTCCCCCACATCAAAGTTTCTCTCCCTCTCTCTCTTCCCTCTCCCTTCCCCTCTCTCTAAAGTCAATAAGCATCTCTTCAAGTGAGGATAAAAAAGGAAAGAAAGAAAATGGAGCAACCAGGACAATCGATTTCTTCAGTGAATTTAAATACTATTTTAAGAATAGAATCATCTAGTCAGAATGCAGGTGGGGTTTCCTTTTTACCATGATAACTATATCAATAACATTGGAAGGAGTTACTTTATTTTTGGACTAGGTAAGCCCTTTCAATGGTCCTTTCTCAATTCTACACTATAGTTTGGGAAGTTACTTAACAGAAAGCTTTTGCAGGAATTGTAGTCAACTGCATTATAGTAGGTTGCCTATTATTCTTCTACCCTGATTATTGTTTTAATAACAATAAAGTAGAAGACTAATTTCAAGGACTGTTAATTTGTGCTTTGTTTGTACCTTGGCATGGAGAAAGTAACCATACCTTTGCGCTCCCTTATTGCAGGGACCTCAGGAGTTGCCTGAAGACCCCTCTGTGAAGAGCTGATGCTACAACCTTTCAGAGAGGGAGAGAAACGTGCTGGCAGGTGGAGATGGTGGGCGACTTGGGAAAGGGAGCATTATTTCCAAAGCTGGGAATGGGTGCAAGCCTGCGGGTTCCTGGCTTGTCACAGTGCTACAGGACCCTGGAAGGGAAAGGTCCACCCAGGCTGCTTGGCCTACAGATGCCAGTGCTCCTGGCTGGGGCAAAACCCCGTGTCCCAGCTGGGCATGAAGGTAAAGAGCTTCCTTTCTTTATGGAGGCCACTGAGACTTGAACCTGAAGCATATTCATAGTGAGTGGAATAGACTGAAGATGAGAAAGCCCTCTTCAAATGTGAGGGCAGAGGAAGTCCCTCAGTGCCTTTGAATGATCTTGAGGGCAGTGGAAGGGAACAAACTGTAACAGTTTCTTATCATTAAGTGGCATCTGGGGCAGCCTAATTCTGATTTAGAGGAAGAAATGTGACATTGAATCTATCGTAATAAAAAGTGTTACTGTAAAATAGTCAGTTTAAGAGCTGGGGTGCGCTAGAAGCTAGCAGGATGATTGGATGGAGAAGAAAGCTCTCAGCTGCCCTTACCAGATTGTAGGTAGGAGCAGGGGAAGTCAGGCTCATGCACCACAGAAGTCAAAATGGTCCAGAGGGAAGTACTGGTCCACAGAGGCCCGTCAGTCTAGCCTGGGGAAAGAAGGGATTAATTAGGAGATGGAGCCACCTGAAGCACACGGAAGTTTGGGAAGGTCATTTTGAGAAAGCACCGGGTTCATCCCACACCCCGAGCTATTATAACCCCAGGGGAACAAAGAGGCTTTGTTGCTTGCTCATGACCTGTACTCACACAGTGCACTCACCTGTTTTTTCCATGGCCATGTGGCCTTAGCAGCTATGTGGCCCAAGGCCTCCAGGAGGGAGCCTTTCTCTCTTGTCCACCAGGTGATGCACTTGCTGGTGCATTTGCATGCTCTTTAACCTGAGGTTATGTAACCATATGGCCCTGGCAGCAGCATGGCCTTTGGCTGTGCAGGCTTCAGGAGCGAGCCTGAAATGGACAACAGCTGGAAACAAGCTAAGCTACCTGGATGGGGACTAAGACCACTTAGTAGCTGCCTGTGGGCTCCAAAGGACTATACTTTAAAATGGAGCAGCAACTCTGGACACTGGCCTTTGTTTTGGTCTTGCTGGGTATGGTGGGACTTTTTCCATGGCAGAGAGAAGAGATGGTCATTGAGACAGGAGTCTGCCAGATTGCACAGCACCTGAATAAAACCTCTGTCCTTTTGTACCAGCACCTGCCTCATGAGTTTGGTTTTTATGGCAGCAGGCAGCCCCACCTCAGTTCAGTTACAGAAACACAGTATTTGTACATTCAGGTCTGCTCTCTCATTACATCCTAACAGCTGTGTGAAGGGGTTAATGTTATGGTTATATCCATTTTGTAAACGGTTTTCCCAAGGATCCAGAGCTTGTAACTGGCAAGGAATCTCTCACTGCTGCCACTCTCAGGAGGGGCTCCCCTACTTCAGGTCTAAGAGTTTCATTCACTTTTCTTCCCACTACAATTGAGGCAATCATTTCATAAGCATTCCCTGAGGAACTTCAACATAGTGGACACTGTATCCTAGGCACAGGAATCCTAGATCCAGTAAGACATGGTCCCTACCCTCAAGGAATCTTAGCCTTGAAGAGCAGAGTTCCTGAAAGGGATGGGACTATGGTGGGGGCACCTGGGAGATGAGGCTGCATGGGGGCCAGGAAACAGATGGTGAATGAATGCACTCCAAGCTTTTACTCCAGAAACTGTGAAAGTCATTTTAAGAGTTTGACTTTTTAATTTCTTTTTAAATTTACACAAGTTGTTGGATTATTAATTAATAAACCAACTCAAAAGTATTTCTAAGTTCCAAGCCCTATGTGGTTCTGGGGACATAGTGGTTACCAAGATGGATATGGGTCTCTGTCCTCACAAAATCTGTACTCTGGCTGGAAAGAGATCAACAAAACCCATGTTTGAAATAAACATGAGAACTTAGCTATGAACTGTAATGATGGTGTGCCATGAAGAAAATAAACAGGATCCTGGGGTAAAGAGAAAATGAGTGTGAGACAATCAGAGGTGTATAAAGAAAGAATCTCTTCTTTCACCCCCATCTTCACCCCTCCCTCCATGTACATATCCTTTCACATCTTTATTCTAAAAAAATGTTTGAAAATATATATGACTCCTTAATTTTTACAAATATAAATGTATGCTACACATTACTTCGTGACCTGCTTTTTCTAAAACTCAGCAATGCATATGGATACCTTTCCATGATAATCCATGTAGACCTGCATAATACTCTTTTAAATTGCTGCATAATATTGTTGCATAATATGCATGTACTTTAATTCTGTGTCCGTTGACTGCCATTCAAATTGTTTCTAGTTTTTGTTTGATTTTTGCTGTTAAAAACAGTGCTTTAATAAACATTCTTATGCAATTCTTATTGCATCCTTTTACATGTTGGTGGGGTTATTTTTTTCTGGTTGGGAAGAGTCTTAGGTGGGATAGCTAGCCCTAACATTTCATTCCTTTTTAAATTTTAGTACATACTGGCTGACTGCCCTTTATAAAGGTTGTGGCAATATGTAAAAATGCCTAAGTCTACACGCCTTCTTAGCCCCAGATGGTCTCAATTTTCTTAATTTTTGTCAATATTAGAGATGAAAAAATAGAATCTCATTATCCTTTTGTTTTGTATTTACTTGAACCAGAAGCTCATGAGTCTTTTAATAGTTTTATTGATCATTCCATTTTCTAATAGATGGATTGCCTGCTCATAGCCTTTGCCCAATTTTTTCTGTTGCATTGTTTGTCTTCTCACCAATATATGAGTGCTCTTTGTGTATCAGGAATATTAACTCTTTCTCATATGTGTCATGTATATTTGCCCCATTTTATAATTTGCCTTTAACTTTGTTTCTGGAGTCATTGAAGGGTTTGAAGCAGGGGAATAACCAGACTATATTGCATTTAGAAAGCTCATTCCTCCAGCACAGGGAGGCCTGGAGGGAAGACACAGACTGGCAGCTGGGTGACTCCTGGGAATTGGCCAGCGATTGCACGGTTCCAGGAAATGAATGGTGAGGGACTGAGCCAAGTCAGTAGCTGTGGGGAAGGAGAGGTAAAATAGATTTGAGAGAACAAAAAAACAAAATGTGTGTGACACTGTGCCTCATTGGATGGTGTTACAAGGGAAACTGAGGTTGACGTTCAGGTGTTTGAGGTGAGCGTGTGGGAGGGTATTGGTGGCATTTACTGAGAGGACTTGGGACCTGTGTGAGAGTAGAGGTATCTACTCTGGATTCAGATAAAAGTTTGGGGTGTCTAAGGGATGTCCAAGTGGAGAGATGGACCTGGGGTTTTGCCTACAGGAGAATGGTCTCGGTTGAGGAGCAGGTGACAGGGTTTGGCAGCGCATATATGGTGACTAGGTACAGACGTGTAGGGAAGGAAGACGCTCTGAGGGAATGAGAATTCTGCAGTACATAGAGATCTGAGGAGGAAGCTCATGGAACACTTCACATTTGAAAGGTTTATGGACAAAAAGAGCTGGTAATGGAGGCTCTTGCTCACCCTGAGGCTCCAAGAAGCCAGTCTGCACATACCAGGGACAGAGGGCCCTCAGGGGGCTGCCTCTTGCCCTTGGTGGGGGTATCCCCAGTCTGAGAAGAGGGTTCTAATGGTAGTCACACTCTTTCCTCCTGCGGACAATTCTCTGCCTTCTCCCCTTCCCCAGAGTGCAACCGAGGCAGAATCCCACGCAGAGATTGTCATGCATTCTCCCACAGAAGGACGCAGCCTTGCAGTCTCACTGCGGCCACTTCTTTGCTCCTGCCTGGCTTCTAGCCAGGAAAACGACACATCCCCCTGTGTCCCACTTCCTGCACGTTCTCCAGGGCCCCAGGTCTCTCTCTAACCTCCACTGCAGCATTCAGTCTACCATCTCCGCGAAAGGTGGTAGAATCTTTCACTAGCTCACGACAGCTTAATTTATGCCAAGGAAGTGAAATGAATTCTCCTTAACAAAGTTCCAGTGAATGAGCTCACTCCACATTTGCTTTTTGATTTAAAAGACCACTCTGAGATCTGGCCTGTCCTCCAAATACCAGAAAACTGGCTCCTACCCATGTGGAAATATTTGTTGTGTAAACTAGATTCATCTGCAGCAATTTAAAATGACTTATACCGAATTCTTGCCCAATGGGATTAAAGGAGTCCCGGGTACCACAGAGAGAGAGAGAGACAGCTTTGGTGTTCATCTCAGCTGATACTGACCCGGTTTATGGAAGGACTCGTGAGTGTAGACATGATCTAAGACGCCAGCATTCATGGAAGAACACCACACACTATGTTAAACACCTGGTCCCTTAAACAGGAACCTGATACTTTCTCATTTATCCAAATGTGAGTTGGCGATTAACTCATAGTCTCTGGCTCGGTGGCTGTTTGTCTCTTCACTTGGATGCATTGTGAATTTGGCACAAATCTAGGGCCATCCATAGTTTAAAACTGCTAGGGCAAGTGAGTCATAACCATTGAATGTTATGGTTGGAAGGGGCTTTAGAGAATATCTAGGTCCACCCCCTCATTTTTCAGATGAGGAAACAGAGTAAAAACTTGTCCACAATCACATGGTTAGCTGACATATTTGGATTTCTCCTGGGGTTTCTCCATCTCAGTTCTGGGGAATTAGTATACTGCCAAGGTCTAAGTCAGCAGTAAACAGGTAGGGTAGTCTTTTAACTCCTATTCTCCACCTGTCCCTCCCTACCTGCATTACCTTCAGAAAAATACATAAGTAAAAGCCTCACCCTTAGACAGGGCCTCCGCCTTTCCCTCCAGGCTGATGCTGACTTCCAGGAAAGCTCCTATCTAGAAATTTTGGAGCCACTGATGACTTTGGCCAAAACATTTGGATGATGAACCTGCAACAATAAGAGACTAAGGAATGAAGAGAAATACTATAAAAATGCTGAAAACTATTATCATATACCAGGCATTCAATAATAAAAAAGGACTTTGAAACACAGAGCTATCTATAATTTATTTCCTTTCTTTGAGGTTTTTTTTTAAATTTAAGTATCTGGCTCCAGTGACATTTGTAGTGTATTTAACACCCTAAGGGATCATTAAAAAAA
>VMDR010033539.1:0-11335 GCA_007922815.1 Macrotus californicus
CTGGATTTTGTCAAATGCATTTTTGGCATCTTTTGATATAGTCATATGACTTTTATCCTTCATTTTGTATATGTGGTATATCACATTAATTGATTTGCAAATTTTGAACCATTCTTGCATCCCAGGAATAAATCCCATTTGCTCATAGAGTATTATCTTTTTAATGTACTGAGCATTCAGTTTGCAAATATTTTATTGAGGATTTTTGCATCTGTGTTCATCAGGGATATTGCACTATAAGTTTCTTTCTTTATAGTGTCTTTATCTTTTTTTGGAATTAAGATAATGCTGGCCTTAAAATGAATTTGTGAGTCTTTACTTCTCTTGAGTTTTTTGGAAGAGTTTGAGGAAGGTAAGTGTTAATTCTTCTTTGAATGTTTGGTAAAATTTATCTGTGAAGCCATCTAGTCCAGGACTTTTCTTTCGGGAGTTTTTTTATTACTGTTTCAATTTCATTGATTGTAATTTGTCTTTTCAGATTTTCTGGTTTTTGATTCAGCCCTGTATGTTTCTAGGAATTTATCCATTCCTTCCATATTGTCTTACTTTTTGACATATAATTGTTATGTTTTCTTAAAATCCTTTGTATTTCTGTGTTGTCAGTTGTTATTTCTCTTCTTTCATTTCTGATTTTATTTATTTGAGTCCTCTCTCTTTTTTTCTTGAGTCTAAAGAGGTTTATCATTCTTGTTCATCTTTTCCAAGAATTTTCATTCATTTTTTTAGTGTTTTTTAGACTCCATTTTGTTATTTCCACTATGATCTTTATTACTTCCTTCCTTCTACTCACTCTGGGCTTTGTTGTTCTTTTTCTACTTTCTTTAGCTGTAAGGTTAGTTTGTTTATTTGAGATTTCTTTTGTTTCTTGAGGTAGGCCTACATTACTATGAATTTCCTTCTTAGGACTGCTTTCTTTGTGCCCCATAGATTTTTCTTTGTTGTGTTCTCATTTTCATTTGTCACAAAGTATTTTTTTATTTATTTCTCCCAATATTTGTAGGGTGGTCTTGTATAGTTGATGTCCTATAGGGCTCAGTGGCACAGTTACCCTGATTTCCTGTGCTGAGGACTCCAAGAGTGGCTCTTGTGTGGGTTATATGAGCTCTTCTGATGTGATTGGCTCTCATCGCTGTTGGCCTGATCATGGATAGGGCTGATCCTCAGGCTGGTTGCCTTTGAAGATTCGTCTCTACCACTGAGTATAAGCCACTATATGGGAACTGACCAAATGAGATGGAATCTGCCCCAGCAGGGTCTGATGCCTACTGAGATCTTTTTTCGGGTGTGCCATTTGTGGAGCTAATCAGGTTGTGTTCTGATGCATCTTGAAGCCAGCGTCTGGGTATGTTGGTTCTGGGTCCTCTTAGGACGGGCTCCAGTGCAGTCAATGTCAGACACTGCCTGTGAGCAGCCCTGAGATACCTGTTAGGAGTTACTAAGAGATCCACGTTTGGCAGTTGCCTGTGTTGGGCCTGGGGGTTTTGTGGGAGGAGCCAAGCTAAGCACTAAAGCTGGCTGCTACCAGTACTGGGCCTGGGCCAGGTCAGCAAAAGGCCCAAAGACCCCCAAGACCCACTGCTTCCATTAGGCTCAGCCTGTGAAAGAGACTCAGGCAATGAGAGTGGTGTGAGACGGGTTCTTCCTGAGTCACCAGGTCAGGGAGGCTAGAGTTTAACAAGTTTGTATGGATTCAAACTCGACACCAGTGCTGAGTCAAAGGCCACTCAGCAAAAGTTTCAAGGATCACCAAAGCTAGCCACTACCTGCTTGGGACCTTCAGAAGTTTAAGGCAGTCTGGCAAGGCATTGAGACCCCTAGCTCTTCTGGGGGGACCTCTTCAGCTGAGACATTCCTCTGGCTTTTCAACCACTGAACATGAGTGTGGACCAGATCTTTTCCCATCTCTACCCTTCCTACCAGTCTTGACACAGGTTCTTCTATAAATCCTTAGTTATAAAATCTGTTCAGCTATTTTTCTGATGGTTATTCAGATTGATTGTTCTGTAACTTAGCTATAGTTTTGATATAATCCTGGAAAGAGGTGAGTGTAACTTCCACCTACTCTGCCACCATGCTGGGTCCCCTCAAAAACTTCACATTCTTTATAGCCACTCTGTAATGTGTCTCTCTTTCACTGCTTATGTTATCAATTTATTATAAAGGATATAACTCAGGAACAACCAGATAAAGAGATGCATAGGGTTAAGTTATAGGGAATGAGTTCAAAGCTTCAATGCTCTCTCTAGGCAAGCCACTCTCCCAGCACCTCCACATTTTCACCAACCTGAATGTTCCACTATTACACTTATTTTATACCCATTACTGAGATATTGCTGAGGCACAGAGAGGTTAAGTAACTTGTTTACTATCCCATAGCTAGTAAATGGACCTGTGATTCCAATGAGGCCATCTGGCTTCAGAACCTGTGCTTTTAAACAAGGAAATCTATCTACTAGTGAAACCAAAACTCAGAACAGACACTTGGCAGCATACATGTGTGCATGCATGTTCTTGTGCACACACATATTTAGATTAAAAATAGGAAGGCACAAGATTACTGGTATGAAATCACTCAAAATATCAATGTCATGGAAGGCAGGGTGATTGGTCCAGAGTAAAGAGGCATGACAATCGAATGCAAGAGGTAACCCTTAAATGAATGTTGGTCTGGAAAAAACACCCATAAACTATGAAGGACATTTGGGGACAATTTTGGAAATTTGTGTATGGACTGTATATTGGTGATGTTACTGTCTCAATGTTAAATTTCTTGAATGCCGTTATACTATCGTGGTTATATAGAGAATGTCTATGTTCCTCGATGATGCATGCTAAAGCATTTAAGGGTAGATGTAGTTTTGGGCTACCTGGAGCTTTTT
Organism: Macrotus californicus; assembly: GCA_007922815.1. Taxonomy (NCBI): domain Eukaryota; kingdom Metazoa; phylum Chordata; class Mammalia; order Chiroptera; family Phyllostomidae; genus Macrotus; species Macrotus californicus. The sequence goes on from VMDR010033539.1 coordinate 2,880, forward strand.
CTCAGTGTTGTGTTGGGGAAAAATATATATACACACAGACAGTTAGGGAGAAAACAGTAATATATATATATTAATTTATACATAAATGTACTGTATATATGGGTTTTATTTCTCACTTTGTGTGTGTACATACATATGTATGCATATATATGCATATCTCTTCCTATATTTCTATACAAAAATATACAGAAGGAGAGATATATATACATGTATATATACATACACACGGAATGAGAGATAAAGAAAATATGGCAAATGTTAAATAATTGTGCATGTGTGGAGATATCTTTCTCTTCCTAAAATCCAGGAAATATTCTTCTCTTAGCTCTTCACCTCTAAAACTTCCCCTGGCCCTTCACACACAAACCTGAATATATATTCTTGCAAAATAACTCATTTTAAGTTCAAAACAAATTTCTTCCTTGAGCTTCTACGCTCCCTCTTGTCCTGATCTCCCCTCCCCACCTCCACAGTTAACTTTTTTACGGTTTATCTCTCTTTAACACCATATTTTTTCCTTAGCTCATTCTGGATGAATCAATCCTTTCTAACACAGAAAGGATTTGCCTAATTTTGACTGCTTTGGTCACTGAGCTGGTATTTACTGGGGATTATACGTCCCTTGGATTCACTATAGAGGATGCTTCACAGTGCCTTAGTGATGTATGACATTCCCCTGGATCTGTAGTAGATACTGAGGCAACATTTAGTGAAAGATCCACCTTTTTCAATACTATTATATTTGTGTTTTAGTCTCTCATATTCTACCGCCTTATCACTAACAGAAAAAAAAAACTAGTTTCTGAGTTTGATATATCATGGCTTTGTCTTAGAAATTGTCTTGTGCCTCAAAGTATTTTTCTAAAATCTCTAATGAGAGGCATTCATAGAAATGAAGGATATTCATAATCAGCCCCTTGAGTACTTTGGCAGAATCTTACATGTGCATCTTGAAGAAAATTAATGCAAATTATACTTGTGTACCTATATGTGCTGAAAAGTACCAGTCTGTCCTTTATGAGACCCAATCATGATTTTTCAAAATATGGTCACTTTGTTTCCCCAACCAGTCAGCAGCAAGGACAAAAACACACATCTCTTCATCTCTTATTATCTCTTATCTCTTATTTTTGTCCTTTGCTGATGATCATCGTGAATTCTAGTGTTATCTGACCAACGGGTCTTTTATTTTCTCGGTTCATTTGACATCAGTTTCTTTGAAATGTTTTCAAAGCAATGAGGCAGAAGACTGGAGGTAGGATAGAGGACAAGCTATAGCAAGTGAGCTGGGTTTTCTAAGTGTGTGGAGAGGGAAATAGGACACGCCAGGGGTCATAATCACAAGCAAACACAAAAGGCAACGTGAATGAGTGAAGCAAGTCTGGGTACAAAAACTACTCTTCCATTTAACAATTATAATCTTTCCACTAGAAACATATGGCTCTATCAGTTTAACTTCTGTTTTCTCAGTTTTTTTTTGTTTTGTTTTTTGTTTTCTCAGTTTTAAGAGCAACCTGGCACAGAAAAATGTATTTCTAGTCTAAGAAAAACAATGCAAGTAAATAATAATAAAAACTGGCATGGGGCTCCAGGGCCAAGGGGATGATAGGGAGTGGAGCAGACTGGCCAGAACTGGAGAGACGAGGTTCCACCACCACTCAGTAAAAGTGAGCCGTTGACAGGTGGGAATGTGAGTTCCATGGAAACAGGGTTTTTCAAGAAAAACTGCAAACATAGATTTTATGGTAAATTATTCCACTTTTTTAGAAAAGTCTATGAGATGTATTCAATTTTAATGCTATGGCTGTCATTTAAGGCCTCTGTATCAGATATACATGAAGTGACATTGTCTTAGACCTGGAAACTTAAACTATGCAATTAGCCAAAATTGTAATAGCAGCATTAGAGAGTTAGCATTACAAAAAGTATTATTTCTTGGAAGCATTGTGTAGTCGATGAAGATAGCATCGTCTCCTTCTGAGAAAGGAGTTTCGGACCAGAGTAAACAGCAGAAAGCTGTGTGAGCAGTCCCGCTCTCAGTAAGTGTGATCTCCCACGACGGTCAAGGTCCTGTGGCCTTTTTAACTCGGGAAGAGAATAAGGAACTGACTCAAGCAAAGGAGTAACTTCCACTTAGCCTGAGAGCATCTACACCACCAGTTTAATTGCTGCACGAGAGAAAGTGGCGCAACTTGTCAAGTGATTGTGGTTGGCACCAATTCGATGCCAACAGTAATCAAATTCTCAATTTGGTGAAGAAGAAAACTATATTCAGTGCAAAACAGTTCAATTGTGATAGAGCACGGCTATGAAAACAGCATGGCTGTGAGGCAGCCCTAGGGCCAGAGTGCGGCTCCACAGTGCCCCAGCAAGACGTCTTCAGCGTTTCAGCTCAGGCAGGGAGGTGCTGTCTTCAACCTGCTGTGGAAAGGGAGAGTGTCGCTCCAGGTCAGAGAGGGCTTACATGGACAGAAGTGCACACCCCTGGTCCCTAATGGATCTGTCCTCATGCAAATGAGGACTCCAAATCCTCGCAGTTTGATTGGCCCAAAAGACACTGTCCTGATTGGTCAGAATGGAGCCACTCTGCTTGGTTAGAGTTGCACAGCTCTGATTGGATGGGGAAAGCATTGGTCCTACTGGTTAAAATAGTATTCCAGAAATTCCTTTATAAAGACTGGCTCAGATGGCAGGAACACCATGCAGGCAGGCTGTTGAGTGCAAACTTTTCCCTGACATACAGTTTGTGTGAGAGGCCCCTGTGTAGAAATGGCTGCTAGGCTCTGTTTGAGCCTAGTCAGTCGCCGGAGCCCCACTTAGTAGGTGTCTTCTTTGTCAGGGACCACAAAGCACATGACACAAATCGCTTTATCCCAAGGTTAGGATGGCTGCCATGAATCCCCATGGACAGTGCTAAGGTCTGCCTTATTATATAAACATCCAGTGATGTTGTTTGCCTTGCAGTCTGAGTGCAGCGTGATGTGTTTGCCTTGGCAACCACATCCTGCCCACAAAAGAAGCCTGGCACATATGACTTCTGTGAATTGCCTTCCCTGGCAGCAGACGGGGTGAAGGGGGCAAAAGGGAACACACTCTGCCATTTGGCCAGCTGACCTCTTTCCCTAGTTATAAATTCTGAGATGGAAATTCTCTATACTCGCCCTTTCCCTCCCACGTGGAGTGATAGTTGGATTCACGATTTCAGCCAATAAAGGAGTACCATCGGTGTGGGACAGTGCCCGAGAAGGGCCAGGCGAAGCCACTGGCCAGTTTCTTTGGCAGGAATTGGTGAGCAGCCAGCCTACCAAATGTCCCCCCTGTAACTCCATCCCGCTCAGCCCCACTGGTGGCTTTTCTCATCCACAAGGAAGCGGCTTGTTCAGCGCACCATATGTTGAACAGAAAGAATCTACCTTCTCTTTAACATTAAAGAGAAAAAGAAAGAAGAGCAGAAAAAATGATAATTTCATGGCTTTTGTCTCTTCTCTCACTTCCTAACTAAGTGGACCAAGGTGCTGATGATTTATTCAGAGTGGGAGTGACAAGATTTCAGTGCCTCTGAAATTACTCACATCCCTTCTCCTGCCTCTGCTCCCACAGCCCCACCTCCCACCCCAAGGACATGCCTCAGGACCTGGGGAACCTGACTCATTTGGGTGGATAACTATCATAAAAATAGTCAGGGACTGAGAGCCTGAGTGGGTCGGTGTTCCCAGCCTGAAAAACCAGCTGAAAAGGAGCAAGGACAGTTAAGAAAAATAAACACACTTGTTTCTCACCCCTTTCCCCTCCTCTCCCCTCTGCTCTCCTAACCTCACCTCTCCTGTCCTGCCTCCTTTTCCTCTCCTCTCCCCTCCCTTCCTTTCCCTGCTCTTCCCTTCCATTCTCTCTCTATCTCTCTCTATCTCCCTGCCCTGCTGCTTTCTTTCTCTCTCCCCTCCCTACTCATGAAATTGAAGCTCAGTGTGTTTATAATATCTGAAAGAAAGCAGCACATAGGGAGTGTGTTTACACTCCCCCACATGGCCCATTCGGACCTCTCTGGTCCCTGAGAACTGGTGGGGTTTTTGTTTTGGTTTGGGTTCTGCTTAAACCAGTCCCTGCCCATAGCCACAGCCTGCCTGGAGATGCAATTAAAGAGAGGTCCATAGCACCTACAGGCTGAGCTGGGAACACAGTTCACAAAACTCCCAAGTACCGCTTGCGGGCACGAGGTTGAAGAAAGGCAGCAGTGAGCAGAGGACTGGTGTGCCTGCACAGCCACTCGTCACCGTGAGTTGCTGTTAGGCTCTAGAGCAAAGAACTTCAGATTAGGGAGGAAATCTACATTATACCTTCTAGATGAGAATACTAGGAATACTGGAAAGCCAGGAAAAGGCCCCAGACTCGTGACTTTCCACGTAGGAAGTATAAGAAGAGAGATTAAATGACAAGCAAGAAGAGAGGCAGGCTAGGAGAAAGTGCTTCCAGCTCTTGCTTCCAAGCTGAAAACAATAGCATTAAATGATAATAAAGATAATGCTAAAGAAAATCACTTTTAACAGGATCCCCTAGTGTCTTTTATTTTTTTACTGCATGGAAGGTAGCTAGCAGGCGGGGTGTGCCTAGGAAGACTGTTTCATACTGAGATGCAGATAGAAGGCAAGTCAATCCTGATGCACAGAGAGCAGGGAACCTGGGGGTAGACGCTGTTACTGAAGCCATTTGGTAGCCAGTCTCTCAGGCACGGTTTGCATCTTGCTTTTCAGATGCTTACAGAGGATCGGGTTTCCTTAGACTCCGAGATGAGATCTGGCTGGACTGCACTGCTGACGTCCAGCAGTGGTCCTCAACTGTGCTGCAAGAAGTTTTCAAACATGCACCACCTGACTATTCATCTGGGGCACTGACCTCTTTTTCCTTAGACTGTCAAATAAAAAAGTGACAACAGCCAGCACAACAACAGCCATCCAGTGTGCATAAATCAAAATTATACTTATTTTTGGTCAGATCAGCACAATTTTGGGTGTACTGCAGAATTTTAGTAATTAGTTTATGTATGCCATGGGATGAAAATGGTTGAAAGCCACAGGTCTAATAGTTGCTAGATGCACACAGGCACTATAATGTCATGGGCGTGTCTGGCCGGGGCCCAGTTCTGTGACCTCCTTGGAAAAGCCTTCCCTTTTCTGGCCCTTGATCTTGCAGCCTCTAAAGCAAGAAAATGGCTCTCTGATTGCCAAGCATCACAACCTAGAGAGGAAAATATATTTTTACTTCAGGACCCAATATAAATTTAATTCATATATTACATTTTACTTTAATTTGATAATTATGATACTAAATAACTGAAGTGAAATATTTATAAAACAGTGTTTATCCTTACTATCTGCAATATACTTCTTCCTTTCTCTCTCCCTTATTGTTGGTCATGACACATTAAATTAACTTCATGATGTGTTAAATGTGCCAAAAACCACAGCTTATGCCCTAGCCAGGTAGTTCAGTTGGAGCATCGTCCTGTGCACCAAAAGGTTGCGGTTCGATCCCAGGTCAGGGCACATGAGTAGGTTGCAGGTGTAGAAGAGGCAATCCATCCATGTTTTCCTCTCACATTTCTCTTTCTCTCTCTCTCTCTCCTTTTCTCTCTCCTCCACATAATGCAATTTCCAGCACTTGAACATAATGGTTGACTTGTCAATGATAATATTAACTATAAAGGTTATTGCATTCCTGGGCTTATTCTAAGTGCTTTTACTTCTATCATCTTATTTAATATGAAAGCAGACCTGAGAGGCAGGTACAAATATTATTCCCAGTTTATAAATGAAGACAAGAGAAAACAGAAGTTCAGTAATTTGCCCAAGTAAATTGTGGAGCCAGATGCTCAAACTGGTTAGTCTGACTCCCGAGCTCATGTTGCTCACTACCCTCTCGCTCTGCCACCTCTCCATGAACTAACCCATGGCTAGTTAGTGAGGGTCCAGATCAAGACTCAGACCTCTGGCTCCCAGTCCAGTGCTTTTTCCACCATGAAATATTATCCTGAGTGTGGGTGGATCATCCTTGTGAGAAACAGGGGGCATTTGGGGGAGGGAGAACTAGGGTACAGAATCCCCAAATCCAAATCCCCAGAAGAGCTGAATATCCATTGACTTTTCCTTCTGATACCAAAAGTAGAAAATAACCTTTCCTATTTTCTAAGTTTGGTCAGGAAAATGAACACTGATATAGACAGAAAGGCAGCCTTGTTCTAGAAATACGCAAAGGTTTTTCCTAATTCCCACACCTTAGTCACCAGTGAACACAAAGCTCAAGGAAGTCTTTAGTTTGAACCAGGAAGAAGCCATGGCCTCCAGCCACAGGTCCTTGTCACCTGAGGCTATTGAGATGGCGAAAATTCAGTGGTGAACGCTTCCTTTGTGTAACATTTTCCTTCTTCCCTGAGGAATTGAGAGCTGGAGGGAGGGGAAAGAGATGGCCTCAGCTTACAAAACTGAATCTGAAAGATTTTTATCAGGAAAGTGAAGTTTCAGGAAGAGCTTATAAGGCAAAAATCTCAGAGAAAGGAAGCAAGGAGGAGGCTAGAGATGACAATTTTCAGTAGTCCATTTCCATGACACCAGGCAGGGTGATCCATTTCAAACAAAGGTTAGTTCATGGCACCCTGCTCAACCTTCCCATGGCTTCCCTCTCTCCTCAGAGGAGGAGCCTTATTCCAGAAACGCACTCCATGGTTCTCATTCCAGATTCTGCTTGTTACATTATCAAAGAGGGCCACATGGACCCTCAGACTGAATTGGAGCCCTCTCTATCCCTTTCTCTGTTTTGTTTCATTACTTAGCACATTTCACCACTTGATTTATAGTTCATTTGTTTTAGGTCTCTTCTATAATGAATAATACCAGAATACATGGAAGAGATCTCAGAATGAACCTATTTTTTTTCCTGCTATAATCTAACACCTAAAACTGAGTCTGGTATTTGTTCATTGGTGAATGAATGAAAAAATAAATCAATGAACAAAACTAAGAGAAAGCAAAGAAAGCAGACAGGTAAAGATAATAACAAAAATATGAATTATCCCAAAAGTAAGGATACCTAAAATATGAAACTTGTAACCCAAATATGGATATAAATCTTGGGCAAGATGAGAGAAACTGATAAGTATTTAATGCTTTAAAAAGTAGTAACATTCATCCTGTCTGCAAACCAACTGTGGACCAATTTTAATATCTCTTTACCTCTGGCCTCACACCAAAAGAGAAATATTCATAATAGCTTCTTTTTACTGAACCAGACACATGATCTGAATTAGCTTCAGCCTTCACAATGACCCTGGAAGTAGTGAATTATCATCACCACTTTTTAGATGAAAAAGTGAGAGCCAAAAGTTAAGCAATTTATTCAAAATAGCCAAAAGTTGAAAATAACCCAAATGGATGAACAGATAAACAAAACATGGTGTTTGTGTGCAATAGAAGAGTATTCATCCATGAAGAGAAGTGTAGTAATGATACATGCTGCCACACAGATAGACTTAAGGAACAGCATGCTGTGTTCAAGAAGCCAGGAGTAGAAAGTCACATATTGTACGATTTCATTAGTATGGAGTAATGAGAAGTAAATCCATAGAACCTGAAGCAGATTGGTGTCACCAGAGGCTGGGAAGACAGGGGTGGGGAGTGATTGCTCGATGGGTGTATATAGGGTCTTCTATGGGGGGTGATGAAAATGTTTTGGAACTAGATAAAGGTGATAGTTGCAAAGCAGTGGGAATGTACTAAATGCCACTTTTAAATGGCTGACTTTATGTTCACCGTCATTACATTAAATGTTGGCAACTTGTATGATGGCAAAGTGAGTTTATCAAGTTGAAATAAAAGAACATTAAACAGCAATGAGAAAAATATAAAATAATAAAACTCACTGGTGAAAATAAATATGTAGACAAACGCAGAATATTATAATACTGTAATGAGGTAAATCAGTTTTGATTTCAATATAAAGTTCAGAGACAAAAGCATGAAGAATAACTATAACTACAAGTATTGGATAATAGATACACAAATAAAAAGATGCAAGTTGCCACATCAGCAGCATTAAGTGTTAAAAACTGTAACACAGGAGCTTCAAGTGCTGGGGTGGGGGTAAGAGTCAAAGTATGGAGTTTGTATATGCAATGGAAGTAAAAGTGTTATCAGCTTAAAACACACTCACTACTATAAGATGTTTTATGGAAGCTTCATGGTAACCACAAATAAAATACCTATAGAAGGCAAAGAAAAAAAGCAAAGCTTATTACTAGAAAAAAATCAATGAAATATGGAAGACGGGCAAGAGAGGCAAAGAGGAACACAAGAACTACAACACAGACACAAAATAATTAAAATATCAATAGTAAGTCCTTTACTTTTTTTAGTAAATCCTTTTCAACCAATAATTACTTTAAATGTAAATGAATTAAAGTCCTCAAT
>VMDR010033540.1:0-11336 GCA_007922815.1 Macrotus californicus
ACACATAGCACATGGTCAGTCCTCCTTTGTGTGAAGACTTTCCTAACCTTATATAAGATCTATGCTTAATAAAACAATGCTTTTTTCCAAGTGTTGTTTGTAACTTTAATATTAAGAGATAGTTATATAAAATTCTATCAATTATATAAGTAAAATTTATAAAAATTATATACAGATGGATGCCGGATATATCTGGCACCCGTACCGAAAGGGTTAAGGACTCAGAGGCACGTGCCCAAATCAGTGTGTTCCATGAGGACCGGATGGGACTGGTCTCAGGTCCTCCAGTATATGCCTGCGGTTTCACTTCCAATGCAATTAGGGACGTAGACACACTGTTATGTCACATCCTGTGCGTGTCAGGCTGATTTACTCATAATCTCTCTCATGGAAATATTTGTTTGAGGCCTGGAGGTCATTCCTGGAGAGCAGGGCAAAAGTACTTCCTAACTTTGTCTTCTTGTCTTCTTCTTTGCACAGATAAAGGTGGCCACAGACATTCCATGACATGGGGAGAGCCTGCAGAATGCAGAGAGAGCCCATCCTAGGGATTAACGACAGAGTCAAGGGCTGAACCCTGGCATGTTTGCAAGGCTGGCTTCTTGAGCGGTCATGGTAGCCAGTTGTGTCCAGAGTCTTTAGATGTCCCTTCCAGGTGCGCTCGGAGTCCTCAATATTCAACTGTTAGGGTTCCATTGCTTGGGGCTGTTTGGGACTTTTCAGGAAACTCCATGGTGTTAGCCCTGAGGAGAATAGCCCTCCTGTGCTTTCTGCTGATGCTGTGTGCTCTCCTCCATCGCAGCGTTCTGTTGATAAAGGCCCCTTAACTCCCCAGAGACACATCAAAATTCTAATGATGGGTAGGGGTTAAGCTCAAAGAAGCCAGAGGTATGCTGTGGCCTTGGGCTCCTGCCATTGGTGGGGGCAAAAGGACTCTGGTTCTCCCCTCAGTTTTTCCTGTTTGCTTCTGGGCCCTGGCTGCTGTTTACACAACGTGACTGGGGTTGGGATGGGCCCCCAGGAAAGGGCTCTCCTGTGATAATGCAGGAAGGAACATGGCATCGATCTACCCACAATTATAAACTCAATGTGTTTCCCTTGAATTTTTAGAAAAACCAAAGGTACTTTGTGAGTGCAATAGAGCTTCCAATTAGGCATTTAAGTTCCCCATTTCTATTTCCCTAATGACTTGACTTGCTCTCTTGCTTTATGAAATGAAAATAGCTTTATTTGGGCATGAGGTTGCAGCTGGCTGCATGCTTAATATGCTTCTGCAACAAGATCCTGCCTGTTCTTATTATATGCAACGGTCAGAAGAATACATCCTCACGCTCTTTCTCCTATGTATTTGTGGTTATTTGCTCCAGTCCCACATCTTTCCTGAGGGCAGCGCATGTGCACGCTAGGTCAAAGTGTCCAGAAAGCTGGCATTTGAGCCTTCCGAAGGGAAGGTGTCCTTGAAGGGAGAGTGCTGGCCCCAAGGATCCACCCCGTGTTTGTAGGGGAGGGTATGAAGTTATGGACTTATCAAGTGTGGAGTGGTGGGAGTCAGGGATGGGGCTGGTACAAATTATGTGAAAGTTGAAACAAAGAAATGGAGGACAAAGAAAAGGCAGCAGAGGGACCTCAGGTGAGTTTTAAGAAAGAATTAGCAGGATGAAGAATGAAGCTCTGTGATGGCATAGGGTTAAGGGTTAAGTAGTTCTTTCTTCACTGGGGAAAGATTTAAAAATAAAAGATGTGCCCATTTCCAAGTTCGCCTGGCTGGATGCTGCACAGAGCCAGATCCACAGCTTCTAGAAAGCCAGTGCTTATCCCTTTTTTGGCTTTTTGGTTTACAAAACACGTCAGAACCACGTGTTCACATTTGTTGTTCAGTGTGTTCGTAGAGCTATGTGCATGCCTGGGCTGCACTTTTGGAAACCTCTTTAGCAGATCTCAGGTGCTCTCCTGTCTGTCCACATCTTACCCTTCCCTCAAACTCTACACAGCCCACAGCCTCCTGAGGGCATCCCGGCCAATGCTCTGCGTCCCTGTTGGTGCTCTCAGTCTGTACTATGGCTCCCCGCGCTGTCTCTCCATGTCACGCATAAGATCTTGTGCATTCCTTTCCTGGTGCCCAGAGAGAACGACTGGACACATGTAGTGTTCCCATAAGGCATGTCATGTGACTCACAGGAAGTAGAACTGTAGTGTTGGGAGAGCTGGGCCTAGCTCTTTTGACCCTCTTGGCCTGTGGTGGCAGGTTGGAAATGTCCTCGGGTTTTCTGCCGCCCCTGCTTGGGTGGGTCAGCACGTTTTTCCTGTGGCTGGTTACATGCACAAGCCTCCTTGGAGTAGACTGCAGCTGTGGCTCTGTCGCCTGGGGTGCTTTGCAGAGTAGAGAGTAATCGCTCTCTGTGCGGCCTGTGGCTGTCTTGGCTTTCTTGATCAGACCTGAGATTATAAAGAACCTTGGACATTGCTGTGAGGCGGCTGTGGCTGAAAAATATTTTGAAAAAGAAAAGATCTCACGTGGGTCAGCTCCTTCTTATTTCTGGGAACACCCTGGGTCTTCCTTACAGCGGGCGCATCCCCTGCTCAGCAGTGTTGGCTGACTTGCTCCTGGGAAGGCCTGCTTTCCAAGTCTGAAGGAGACCCTGAGGTCATTGTGTCCATTCCCGAGCCTTCAGGCGGGATTAGAGATAAGCTGCCCTGCCAGAGGATAATCTCTTCTACTTGTAAAAGCTTCCAGAGCAGACCCGATCTCTCTCTAGACCATTCACTGCAACTTTTAACAACCTTCACCATCAGGAAATTCTCCCCCTTAGCTATCCTAAATCCCTTATGCTGGGGATTAAGCTCTTTTCCTTATTCAATCCTCCCTAGTCGCTGCCAAGACTTAGCCTGCAGTGCCTAAGAACTCTTCTGATACCTGAAGATTGTATTAAATCCTGCCCGCCTGTCTTCCCTACAAAAGATTCCCAGCTTCTTTTTCTCCCAGGCTCTGCTACCTGGCCAGCTGCTCATCTCCTTTGGGGCTGCCTTCTGATCTCTCTCTACATGCCAGTCTCCCTGGTGGGGAGCCCACAACCAGGCACAGGAGTCTAGTAAGTTTCTGACCCATCTTGGGTCTAGTGAGAGTCTTTCTGTTCACATACCCAAGTGGGGCTTGTGTATTGTGGACAGTCTCAACCACAGGGTTATTGTTACCTTTCAACCCACTAGCATACGAGATATTTTCTTTATCCCTTGGATCGCAAGGGCAAAATATATCACCCCCACCACCAATATTACTGTATCCTTATCTGCACCAACACTGACCACTGTCATCACTGGAAACAAGGGGAAGAGGGAATGGAAACAATTCCGAGTGCCTGTGGCTCTTTTGGCAGGTTTTGACAAAAGCAAGTAGATCGTGTGTGCAGAGTTGGCCAGTTGGTTGGATGTGACCAACTCTCTTGTCTGTTGCTTCTCCTTCTTCTTTTGTATGTCCTCCTTGACCTCCCGGTCTCTGTCTCCTTTGTGTGATGCCAGCACCCTCATGCTGTGCTCCTGTGCTTGCTCTCCACCCCTACCTTCCACTGGGCCCTGCATGTTTTCACCCCACAACTCCTGCCTGCCAGGCTAGCCCCCATTTCCTGTGTGCAATAGCTCTTCATTCCAAACAACCAAGCAGGTCCCCAGGGGACTGCTCCCTCTGCACGGGGTGGAGACAAAGATGGGTGAGACAGCCACGTTCCTCAAGGAGAGTGAGGGTGAGACAGGGACTGGAGACAGGTGTGGAGAATTACAAACAGCAGATAGGATTGGGTCTACTGTCCACAATGGCAGAGGATGTCAAACGGCAGCCATCTGACAAGGCATTCAGTGCAGAGGACCTTGGGCTGGTGGTCAGAGGGGTCTTCCCGGAGAAGGTGGGGTTGGGTGTGAGCTGGGACTGGGACGCAGGTGTGGGATAGGCCTTGAGTAGAAGTTGATAGGAGACACTCCGTTCATAGCTTGTTTTGCTTCCCCTACCCCAGTCCTTTCAGTTCCTTCCCCCTCTAGTTTTCCAGAAGAGATCACCCTCTTTGTTTTTATTTCATTCATGAACGGAAAAAAGAATATTTAGTGAGCACTTTCTATGTTCTGGAACTGTCCCAGGCCAGAGCTTTCTACTCTGGTGGCCCAATGACTGGATTCATGTTTGTGGAATTCAGATTCTCTCAGTTTCTGGGCTGAAAGTACAGGGCCTGAGCTGGTCCGGGCTCTCGGGTGCTGGTTACCTTCCATTGCTGAGCAGTCCTGGTGCTTTCCCATGTTGTGCCGTGCAACATTCTCACTTTCTGCATGTGCTGTGTGTGGTTTCAGGCCCTGTTCTGGGACTTTGGATGCAAAGATCACAAGGTGGGCAAAGCTGTACTCCTAGTGGGGTGTGGTAGGCAGAATTCCAAGGTGGTTCCCAAGATTCCTGCCCCTGGGTACATGCCCTGGGAAGTCTTCTCCCCTTGAGTGTGAAAGTGGACGCTGAATACAATGGGATGGTCACTGTCATGACTAAGTTATGGTTATGGCACAATTGACTTTCAAAGTAGTGATCCTGGTGCAGCTGACATCAATGGGGTGGTCCCTTCAAGGGGACTGGGCTTCTCTTGGTGGGAGAAATTTGAAGTGTGGGAAGGCCTCCATGTCAGAAAGATTCTCCATTTCCGTCTTTGAAGTTGGAAGGGCCACAGGGCAAGAAATGTGGATGGCCTCTGGGAGCTAAGGGCAGCCCCTGGCTGACAGCCAGCAAGGAAGCAGGAACCCCAGTCCTAACACTGCAAGGAACTGAATGCCGCCAGCCCTGCATGGACCTGGGAGATGAGAATGCAGCCGGGAAGACACCACTTCTAGCCTTGGGAGATCCCTGTGCAGAGAGCTCAGCTCCTTGGGCTCAAACTTCAGACCTACAGACCGCAGAGCTGTGAGCTAGAAGAGATGTTGCTTTAGGCTGCAAGGTTTGTGGTAATTTTTTTATGCAGCAACTGAAAACTCACCCATGGGGGAATGTAGAAAAAAGTGGCCACGAAAGACTCAAACAGTGGTAAGGGCTGTGCAGAAGACTAAGACCCAGGAATAAAATGAAGAGTGGGCGCTGTGGTTCCTCCCGGAAGTCTAGCCAAGGGAACCTCACCGTTGTAGAGGCAATTCATTCACCCCTACTCTGTAAATAGTTACTGAGTGACCACCCTATGTCCAGCCATGTACTAGAGGCTGTGGATACCACATCAGGCAGACAGTGTGCCTTTTCTTTAAGAAACGTATTCTTAAAAAGGGAGAGGGATTTTTTTTTTAAATGCATAAAAACAGTGAAGCCAAAAAAAAAAAATTAAATAAATAAAAACAAAACAAAAGCCAATACAAATGGAGGTAAGTGCTATGAAGGAAATAAACAAGTGCTTGGGCCCGGAGACTCCCAGAAGGACTAACTCCAAGTTCTGAAGGTATAATTTAATGAACGAACAAATGCACGAATCAATAATTTCCCTGCCCCTGGATTTGCTGTATTCTGCTCAATTTCTCGTCTCTGAGTCTCTTCCTCCTGGGAGGAGGCTTGTGGGGCAGCAGAGCAGACATTCAAGAAGGGGTTTGAGGAGAGGGTAGTGACCTCCAGGGTACCTATGAGAGCTGTGAGAATCTTAGTTTTAGATATATTTTTTTTTTCAAGGCCCTTGTCCGTTGGGAGGTTGTTACACCTGTGATGTGCTCAGGCCTGAGAGCAGGGCAATGCAGGTGCAGACACAGGAAGCCGGAAGTGAAGGAGCCGGAGCAATGCTGGGACCTAACTCAGAGGAACTAAACTTACAGATGGGGGAGAGAGGGGAGCTGGCAAAGGAAGAAGTTAAATATTCAAGAGAGGGTTTAATTAAGGGAAAAGTGGCTTACCTTAGGGGGTGAGGGAGGAGGGGGTGGGCCTGGAGCACAGATGATGTCAGTGGAGGGGAGGCCCAGGGTCTCCAATGGAGGGGCTCAGCTAGGTGTGTAGATATGCAGGGGGGGGAAGGTGAGGGCGCCATCTGATGCTTTCTATTTTCACTGTAGGTAGGAGGTGAGGTAAGCTGTCGCTTATGACTCTTCCAGTTTTTTTGTTTTTAAGGAGTGAAGCTCCAGCACAGTAAGGCACTCCCAGGAAGGAGCCTGTGGAGCTTGAGGGGTGGAAGGAGCGAGAAGGGGAAGCAGTGGAAAGGGGTGTCTGAGGAGGAGGGCTGCCTCTTCTAACTTTTCAGGGGGAAGGGGTGGGCTGAGATGCAGGTGTGTGTGTGCCTGTGTGTTGTGTGCGCATTATGTGTTATGTTTCTTGTGTTGTCTGTTATGCCAGGTGTGTATTGTATGTATGTGTGTTATGTATATATTGTCTGTGTGAGTTGTGTGTGTGTTGTATGAGCATTATGTGTTGTGTGTTTTGTGTTGTCTGTGTTGCATTGTGTGTGTGTGTGTGTTGGTGAGAGGTTTAGGAGGTCACATCTGTTGTGTTCTGTATGTTCTATGAAGAGGGAGGCAAGGTCCTTTGGTGATGATGAGGTGGTGGGAAACAGGTGGGTGAGTGGGGGGTGCTTGAGGGGCCCCTGAGGAAGAGGTGAGCTGGCCACAAGCCTTTGCGGGGTCATGGCACTAAGGACACAGGGCCACAGTAATCATTCCAGACCTTACTGAGTGGCCAAGGACAGCCTGTTGTTTGAAGTCTTTCCGAATCTGGAACTGAGCAGCCTGAGAAGGTCAGAGAGCCTGCATCACCTAGGCCTCCCAGAGAGCAGAAAGGTGAGGTGGCAGCTTCAGCGACTGCTTTCTCAGGTGAGGAGTGGGAAGGAGACCGCCCTGTGAGTCTTTAAGATTAGCCCATGTGACTCTTTCTGTCTTCATTTTTGTGTGGCTTGTCTCGCCACCTGCCCCTTCCCCTTCCCCAAATCTGTTCCATAAATAATTAATGACTATGACATATTAGCAGGCTCTGTTTCTATAACTGAAGGCACCTTTTGGCGGCTTTAAACTCTTGAGTCTTTCTTGGCTTCATAAGTTAAGCTACCTCACCTTGTGTCTAAAACTGTCTCCAGTTTACTTCAGAGTGTCTTCACATCACAATGGGCGAGTGATTGTCACTGCTGTTAACAGCAAGGCTGTGGGGGTAGAGCCCCATGACCCTGAGCCCTGGTGACCAGCAATGCATGGAAGAGGGCAGGAATTGTAAGGGCGGTAAGGGGCCAAGTTTGATACAAAGCACTATGTTGTGGAAGTGTGTTGTCTTAGGTCAGGTTCCCTAGAGGCAGACCTGGAGGTGGGGATTCTTGAGAAAAGTGGTTTGGTGAGGGGGTGCTCTCAGGAGCAAGGGGGCGAGGGAAGTAGGATAACTCAGGAGAAGGAGGCTCAGGGAGGATGTGGCCTTGCCTGCACACCAGCTTTTTCTGGTCTCACAGTGACCTCTGGAGTGTGAACTTCAACCTAGCATTCTGGCCTGGCCTTTCCTGGGGAAGTATGGGGTGGGGGGGGACACCTGTTGTGATTGCCCCTTGTATCCCCACTGAGACCAAGGTAAGTCTGAGAGAGCACCAAGAGTTTCCGTTATGATGCCCATTTACTGAAGTCATTCATTTATTCATTCATTCATTCACTCAATCATTCATTCATTCATTCATTCAACAGATACATACTGTGACTGGCTCTGCCCTTTACCCTTGTATTTCTAGCTTTTGCAGGATGCATTTTCTGTAAATTCTGTACTAGTCACTGAGAAAGAGCCAAAGGATTTCATGCTCTCAGAAGTGCCAAGATACCTCTCTTTTGTCTTTGATTATCTGCTGGTCGTACTTCATCAGTGTATTTCTTGGCATTTGCACCCTTTCTAAATAAGTGCATGTGTCTCAGTGAATGGCAAGTGGAGAGCAGGAGGGCACTGCTGCCTCAGGAAGGGGGAGGAGGAAGGACGGGGTAAGGGAGGGACAGGCCAAAGGCCCTGGGCTGGCTCCTGCTCCCTCCAGATGCCATATGTGGAGCGCATTTGGGATGAGAAAGGATGAAGAAGAGATGAGCTTTGTGGATGGACCCCACCTATCTAGCATGGAGGATGGAGAATTCAGGGACTGGCCCAAGGCCACCCTGGGAGCTTGTTGTTATGGGAACTTCTACTTAACACAGGGAGGCTGAAACTTTATGAACTTATCACTGCACTTTGTATGATGTCAAAGAGAGGCCACCATTGTCTCTCACTTCCCCATTGTGGACCTAGAGTCTCCTTTTATAAAATCAAAGTGTCTGGTCACTTGATCTCTAGGTTCCTTTTTAGGGCTGGGAGCCTCTATCTCAATGATTCCTGCCTCAAATGGTTGAGAAAAATTAATCTAGGCCCGAGGGGGACATATCTTCTGGCAGGTCAGTAGGCTCTGCACATTCCGTATTTTATCAGTAACCATAGTATGTTGTTTGGGTTTGGGGGAATTTAATGGAGGGTGAGGGAACCCACATTGTGTGGAAATCAAGACTTGCTAAATTTGAATGGCTGGATAAATAGACCAAACCCTGAAAGATAAAATACTGCTATATTAGTTAAAAATTCACGTTTCCCAAGTAGAGATGAAATAAACTGCCCTATGAGCAGTTCAAGTGAACAGACTTAGGAGTTTTTGTTCAGGATACATTTACTTATAAGTTCATATTAATTGGGTACCAGGCACTGATCCAGCAGCTGGGGACACAGCAGTGAATAAAACGACATCATTCTCAAACGGTTTGTGTTGCGACATTATAATACACAATACACAATGTGCAGTAGAGAGAAGTGAGCTATGTGGTATGAGCTGGTATGGGTTGTGAGAGGAAAGGAGAAGGCAAGACTTTGGGAAATGGAAGGATGGGGTGCTATTTGAAATGTGGGAACACTTCTGTGAGGAAGTGACATTTGGCCCATTAGTTGTTTGACATGGCTGCTAAAAAGCTACTGAAATCCTGGGTTTTATGACTAATTAGTCCCACTAATTAGAGGGACCTACTTGGACTCTTCCAGGTACCTAAGTTCGCCTGACCTCCTCTAGCTGCAAGCTTGGCCCTGCAGGCCAGTCCGGGCCTTTCAGGCAATGACCAAACCAGCCTGTCTGACCTGGGCCTCACGTTAGTAAATCTGCATCTCCTTGGTCTTGTGAACCATTGTCTGGTGCAGGACACCCTGTCACTGATCACTTCTGACACTGCCACCTGCTATTTGCGATAACAATCCATCCAGATCATTAGGACTGGCTGGATTTCCCCTGGCCCCGCGTGGGGCCGCCCACATGACCCAGCAACCCCGACTTACCTGACCTGGATGGTCCCGCCTCTTCCCCTGTTTCAACATGCTCTGTTGGCACTGGCTTTAGAATGAGATTCAAAGGGAACATTTTCTGTTTTATGGATGTTCATCTTCCTAACTTTGCACTTATGTGGCATAAATGCTAATTTTCTAGGTAGGAAAAAAGTTTTCTTCCAAACTTCTTGCGGTTTTATTAATAATGTAGCAAATGAGACAACATATTCTGAGGGCTTAGTTAATCCCAGAGAGGCAGCCTGGGCCTGGGCGCCTGTGTTCTGCCTCCTGCCAACTTGCTCTCTCTTCCCTGGGTGGGTTGCTCAGGCACTGAAGAGCAGAGGGCAGGGGGAATTATGCATGAGCAGAGGCAGGAGATGCTGACCTTCTGTGTTTAAAGGTTAAAATGATTTCTTGGGAAATGGAACAAACTCACTAATCAGAAACGGTTCTGAATTTTTCTGCAAAAATTAGACACTGTGACTCTCTTCACAAGTTCTGTTTGTGAGGATATACACATACATATATACACATACATGTACATATATTTAACAACTAAGTCAAGTTTATTTTGAAACACCTACTATGTTCCCAGTCCAGGAGGTTAGGCCAAAAGAGATGCAAAGTAGTGAATCAATCCGTTGGTCACTTATAACTCAAATAACTTCTTTTAGCTTCACGCTACTTAAAAGGAATAAGATAGTTAATCTTATTCCGGGGAATTAGTAAAGAGCAAACAAGATCAGGGGACATCACAGAGTCTGCCCCCACTTCCACAGACATGGTGCTAGAGGTGAAGCGATGCTCAGGGTAAAGGTCACGGGCACCATGAGATCTTAGCCAGTAGGCTGAATTGAAGAGAAACAGAGGAATAGCTTTTGATACAAAAGTCAAACATGTATTGAGTACATTCTCTGTTCAGCACTGTGTTCAGCACTGTGGTGGGGATTTGAAGATAAATATAAATTACATGCAGTTTCTGCCTTCTAAAATAAAGGCACAGTAAAGACAGAGACCTTTTCTGCCTTGTTTTTGCCATATCCCCAAGCCAGAGCTGTGTCTGGCAGTTAATAGAAACACAAGATGTTTGATGAATGAATGAATGAGTTCCTAGCAGAGAGGGAGACAAACATGAATATAAGTTCATACATGTCTTGAAATTCCCTCTCTGCATGTGTATGTGTATGTGTGTATTAGAGGATGGTGAAGGCACAAAAGAGAGGTTGGTTTTCCCTGTCAGGTGGGAATGAAATGTGAGGAAAGACTACACAGGTATATCAGGAAAAATTCTTCATTTTAGACAAGAGAAATTAACTGTTAGATTAAGCAGAAAATGAATTTATCAAAGAACAGGGAGCTCACAGTATTTCTTGGGGTGTAGAGATATGAGGCTTGACCCTATGGACTTGAAGCCACACTCAAAGTTGCACAACAGAGCTGTGCAGTGTGGCAGAGACATCTTTGCCACTTTGCTGGGTACAGTCATGGGGGCTCTAAAGAATGACCCCACAGTGCTGGGCACTGGGCACTGCCACTAGAGCCTGGGCATCACTGTTCCCTCCCTCATCAGAGTGAATTCTGTGCAATTCATCCTTCTTCATGCTCCTGGCCTCAGATTCAGACTCTGCCTTGACTTAATCTGAGTGGGGAAGCTGACATTGCCCCAGGCTATCTGCACCCTAGCTGCAAGGGAAGCTGGAAAAGTGAACAGCTGGTTGGGATTCTCTTCATCCTTTCACATGAAGTGAGGGACTTGTGAAACATAGAAGGGTGTCCAAAGGTGTTAGGTGGTCAAAAAGAAAGATAAATGAATTGTTATAATAGAATAGATGGTCCTAGTTTGCCAGGGATGAAGTTGGAGATATGGTGGAGGCAGATTGTGTAGAGCTTTGTACATCTTGTTAAAAGTATAGATTCTTACCCATAAACAGCCAGAAGTGACTATTGGGTTTGGGCAGAGGAGTGACATTATCAGACTTGCATTTCAGAATGATGACCCTGATGGCAAAGTGGGGAGGATAGATAAGAAGGAGGGGGCATAATCAACAAAGAAAAAAGCAAA
>VMDR010033541.1:0-11335 GCA_007922815.1 Macrotus californicus
TTTCTCTCAAAAACTTGGTAATAATATTCACTCAAGCCTTCCTCTGGTGTACAACATTATTAAGTATAAACAAGTTAAGTGGAACCCAGATGAACCACTGGTGTTTTCCAGAACTACCCTCGACAGAATCTGGACACTTTTACACTAAACACATGGAGTTCATATGTCAAGCAACATTGAGTTGCTTGAGTCCAGTAGATACACAATATGATTTTAAACACCTCTAAGGAGCATCAAGAAAGAGAGGGACATTCTCAGTCTTTAAGTAGGTAACTCTAATTCCTATCATCGTTTTTATATCATGGCTTAGAACATACTTAAATTATAAATGCAATAGGGTGATTTCAAAGATATAACATATCAAATGCAATTAAGACAAGTGTCATTTTTTTTCTATTTGAAACATACTGTTTTTTTTTTACAAAACTCCCCTAATAAACATTTTGTCAATTTATAAATTAATACACTCTACTTGTGATTTGAAGTGTTTCAAACAAAGGAATTTTTCCAAAGCAAGTAATACAAGAGAGTTTTCTGCTCTCCTGCTACAGACCTCTTTCTCGGTAAAGAAACTTTATCTAATCCTGTTTCATCCTTTAAAACTGCCTACACGCTAATCTCCAGGGACAAATTTAATACTTTGCAACAAAGAGAATATATCCCTTTTCAGTTTGAATAGAGGAATTGTTAGGACACCAGTGAGGTATGAATGACATTATAATGCAGCCATTTACTCGGCAGAAGAAAAAGGAAGTCTCCTGCTGCAACCAAAGAGGAGGGCCTCCGTCTTGGGGTTAAATTTTTTGACCCCTGGTAGATCCCCAGACACCTATGTTACTGCGCTATTTGGGTCTTCTACCTCTTGCGAAGTAAACACTGAGCAAATCTAAGTAAACAGTTTGTTTTAGTTGAAGATAGAAAGACTCCGTTTAATTGAGTTTTGATGATAGATGTGCTCCAAATGGTGCAAACAACTTTGACATGGTAAAATAATATTGTCTTATGGCATGTGTAACACTACATAAAGAATCTTAGCTTAGCACTTGCTGAGTTTACAACATTTAAGTGAGAAAATGACAAAAGAAAGCCAAACTGTCAGAAACAGAAAAACCTTTAACAACCCTAAAATACAGACTATAATTCTCCTCTTTATTCATTTGATTTTGGGTATAGTCTCTGCAACAGAAGGAAGGGCATAAGAAAGCAGCCGAACTTGGTACTTGGGAAACTTTATTTTTCTGCGGCCCATTGCATATAGCTGAAAATAACACCTCAACTAACACTTGAGCATTGATTACATGATAGGTTGTGGGCGAGGAGTTGAGGCCAATCAACATGTCAAGAAAAGTACACTGCAACTGGCACGATCCGTCACTTCGATGTTGTTTACCACTGCCATGTACGGATCGGCTTACATGTAAAGTACATTGTCACAAAAACCATGCGTGAATTTAAAAGTCAAAATCCTTTATCATCCGTCTCTGCATAAAACATAGTACTCGTGTGAAGTGTTTATTAGCAAGTGGCTTATTATGAAATGGCAGAATGCAGGTGTGGATTATCATTGAACTCTAAGACTCACATTTTTATTCTCCTGCCATTGTTGTGTAGATAATCCTTTCGCCTGCTTTTGAGAAATGTCTTACATAGGCTCACTAAACATTAATTATATCTATCTTCTTCTTACAGTCTTTAGAAACAAACTTTTTTTAACACTCAGAAGAATCAGTCACTTGATTTGATTTCAGTTACGTAAGATAGCTGATCTCATTTGTAACCATGTTTTCAGATATGCTCTATGGCCTGGGTACCCTGTGGGAACAGATACAAACTTTCATGGGATTTCAAAATCGGGAGAAGCTAATCTGGAGTAGAAAAAGGGACTTAGGATAATTACAAGCCATCATCCAAGATTTTCTGGATGTTTTCAAAGTTATACTATCAGTAGTAAAGACCAAATGTTTCTGAGCCCCTGTCTGACAAAATTAGAAAAGCAAGTCTGTCACTTACCCAATACGAGTATCATAGATGAAACACTTTGGACACACTGTTTCCTACCAAGAATTTACCATTATAATTTTCTTTTCTGTATCTTCACATCTCTCTTACAACTGATTGTTAGTTTTATGAATCTAAATATTCTCACCCCCACAGATGCAGAAAACAGTGGGGTGATGGCCAGAGGGAAGGAGGGGCAGGGGCTGGGAGGAGGGGGGCAAAGGGGGAGGAATGGGGATGTCTGCAATAATGTCGACAATAAAAGTAAAAAGTTCTCACCTCTTCTATCTTAAAATGCAAAAACTCTTAGACACTTCACAAGAAACATATATAATCTATATATAAATATATATAATGTATATAATTTATACATAAATTATCAATCTGCACATGAACAATGCTTGAGTTTATTAGTCATCAGGAAATTGCAAACAAAAGCCTCAAATAAAAGCTCACTCTGGAATTACTAAGATTTGAAGAGGCTAAAAATATGAACTGCTGGGAAGGATGTGGAAGACTGAAACTCTCACAGACTGTTAGTGGAAATCTAGACTGATAACAAGCACTTTGAAACAGTTTGGCATTTTTTAAATAATGTCAAACACACCCCTAGTAGTCCTAGAAAAATTAAAATATATGTCCATAAAAAAGACATTCAAAAATGATAAAATGTTCATCAACAGATGAGTAGGTAGACAATGCATGGAGCATCCATACACGGGAACACTACTCAGCAGTTAAAAAAGCAAGAAACTAGTGATGCACGACACAAATTGATAAAGCTCAAGATGATTCCCTTGACTGAAAGAAGACAAACAGAAAAGAGAACATGATGTATGCTTCCATTCACATAAGATTTTAGAACAAGCAAAACTAATCTGTGGCAATAGAAATTATAACCAGTTTCCTTGGAGGATTGACCTGCCAGGGACATGAAGGAACTCCTGGGGTGACGGAAATGTTCTATACCTTGGATGAGGTGATGGTTATGTGTGTGAGTAGTTTTTCAAATACTATTTGAACTGTATACTTAAAATCTGTGAATTTCCTGGTATGTATATTAGATTTCAAAAAAAAAAAAAGGAAACCAAGATCCTGTTTTGATTCCCAGTCAAACCTCCCAATAAAATCTATCTCTGTCCTGGCTGGTGTGCTCAGTGGATTGAGCACCAGCCTGCGAACCAGAGGGTTGTAGGTTTGATTCCCAGTCTGGGCATGTGCCTGGGTTGCAGGCCAGGTCCTCAGGACAGGGCATGTAAGAGGCAACCACACATTGATGTTTCCCTCCTTTTTCATCCTCCCTTCCCCTCTCTCTAAAATTAAAAATAAAAATCTTAAAAAAAAACTAACTAAAAAAAGAAAACCTATTTTTTTAACAGCCAAACTTCTTAAACAAGTTAATTCTATTTATAATCTCCATTTCTTTACCTTCCTGTCAGCTTTAAACACATCATTCACTACATTGAGGTCTCCCCACACCTCCTATGCAGAATTCTCTTTCCCTGGATAATCTGGCCTGGCTAATGCCTACTGTACTTAAGGTTTTAGCCTAAACATCACAGTCTCCTCACCCTCTGTACCACATCGAGTGCTGTGCATATGTATTTCCACAACATTCTGTATTTTTACAATACAACATTTATCATCTCTTCATATAATTACCTACTTAAATGATCTCTTTCTACACTGAGCCATATGCTTTGGGCAAGGATGTTTATTTTGTTGACTCTTGGATTCTCAGTACCAAGCAAAGTGCTTACTGTATGATCTCTGAAAAACTGTCAAAAGAATAAATAAGTAAATGAAGAAACCATCTGCCTTAACTTTCACATAGCTGTTCTATGATTTCTCCTTTGATTTGTTTCCATGTCCTTTTCCATAGTTTTAGTTGGAGCCCTCAACATCTCTTCTGTAGGCCTTGGTAATCAGTTTCTAACAGATCTCTCTGCCTGTGATCGCTTGTCTTTCTAAGAGTTCACATGGCTACAAGAAACATCAAAAATGCCCATGAAATCAGCCATTTTTTCTCTCTCTTCAACATCTTTAATTCCTTCTGACATTCTTTTTAAGGATAAATCATTTGTTTCCCATGTTGAAGTATCTGGAAAAGCTTTTTCTCTCTAATTTCTCTTCACCTCTGGCTCGAACAGTTGCACACCTCTTAACTATTCCCCACTGCCAGCATCTTTTCATTCCAGTGCATCTTCCACAGACTCAGCAGCATTATCTTCTATTAAGTTTGATTAATCTCTTTCTAGTTTAAAATCTTTTATTGGTCTGCTATTTATCTACAAAATAACATATGTAGTTTCTTACTTGGGAACACAGGACCCTCTGTAATGCTAATCTTAAAAACATTTTCACATGCTGTTCCTTATTTTTCAAGAAGGTCCATATCTCCGTTCTTCATCTTGGAGTACTCAGTGAGATGTCATACCCATGAGCGGCCTGGCCCGAGCCCCCAGGCATGGCCAATATCCCTACTTGTTCTCTCTGCCATCCCATGGCAAAGTTCATGTTTCTGTAGTAACTCTTCTATGCAGTGTAATGATTTTTTCCCTTTTCATGTTTGTTTTCCCTTGTTAAGACTATGGATTCTTGAGGGCAACAACAATGTATTATTATTTTATTTTCATTCCCTGTACTTAGTACAATGCTTGGAATAGAGATGCGAACAATGAATATCTGTTATATGCATGCACGAATGAATGAGTAATCCATACTGTTTGCGAATGCACTTGGCCTCTTAATGTGCTGTGCTTTTGCTTCTGCGGTTTGCTCAGCCTGGGTTGCCCTCCTCACAGTTCTGTGAGCAGTGAAAACTTTGCCTCTTAAAGGTTCTGGCTCAACTGAGTCCTTTGATGCAACACTCCCCCTGCTCTCTTGAGTAGGAATTATAACTTCCTGTGTGTTCCTTTGGGGGCTTTGCTTATTTATCCATATTTAACTTAGTAGACATAATATTGTAAACTGGCTGCATGTTAGGCACTTTGTATGCTATGAACCTTATAAAAGAGAATGTGACCTGGTGGCTACCACTGAGAAGTTAGAATCTAATGGTGAGATGCATTTGTAAAATAAAGACACAATTCAGTCTGTTAAATGCTATAATCAAGGTAAGAATAAAATGTTATAAGATTGGAGAGCTTGGAGGAATTAATTTGACATGATTCAAAGGCAATGATTCATAGAGTGGTTCAGATTTGAGCTGGCACTTGAAAAAGGCATAGGAGTTTGACAGGCAAATGGGTGGTTATAAAGATACCCCAGCAGAAGAAACAGCCGTTGTAAATGTACAGAATCATGGAGAAGAACTCTGGCAACTGATTCACCCTTTTTTCTCCTCCGCAATGATCTCCTAAACTCCTTGTCCCTGAATGTAACATGTGTGAACTCTAGCTAACAACTTAGTAACTCTCAGCACTAGCGACTCCATTCAGCTGCACGTTAGATTTGGTGTCACCCAGAGCAGCAAAAACTCCAAAATTCTTCATTCCGGTGTTCCCCTCTCATGCTTCTGATTCTCCACTTATTTTTTGTCCTTGTCACGACCTTATGACCCTTCAATTCACATTACCTGTCTTGTGTGGATCTTCTCCTTTGATTGTTTTCCATCAGAATGGTACAACTGTGTGATTTCAAGATTTAGGGAAAATAGTAACCATATCACTAACAATAAATATTATTGTAAAAATTTGGACATTGTAAAATTTTGTTTTGCAGCTTTCCTGTTGCCATAGTTAGGCTCATCCAGATGGAGAACAAGATACCCTGTAGCTACCTGAACAGAATCCTGTGGTCCTAAAAGGATGTTCCTGCAGCCCAGCAACAAGCTGGGGTCTGAGGAAAAAGCAATTTAAAAAAAGAAAGCAACATTAGGACTTTTTTGGGCTTCCTCTTGGGGGTTATACACTTGGACAGAAATCACTGAATTAAAAATGAGTATACTATATTAGATCAAAATATACCTAATTTAACTGGATTACTTAGCTTTTTAAAAAAGATTTTCAATGTGTGGTTGCATCTCATGTGTCCCCCACTGGGGACCTGGACCACAACCCAGGCATGTGCCTTGACCTGGAATCGAGCCAGCGACCCTTTGGTTCACAGACTGGTGCTCAATCCACTGAGCCACACCAGCCAGGGCTACTTAACTATTAACTCTGCAACATAAAATTATGTTTAGATATGTAATGCATATCTATTTCTTAATTAGATTTAACTTTTGTGAGTGGACATGAAATTTGGAAAACTAGCAAAAGGATACATTAAAGCTGATATCCCAATATTTTAAATAGTTCATCATCTTAGATTGTATTTAAATATACCAAGTGTTAGTATTGTTTTAAGTGTTTGGCAGAGACGCTATCTGAGAGTGAGCTATGACTCAAACAGGCAATTTGGATTCACAACCTGGGCTTACAACCTACAAACAGCTTTGAGAGAAAATCCTACACATCAAGTCATCCCAGCTCTGAGGCTTACCACCTATGTTATCATGAGTATGTTATCAAAGCACTGTGAGTCTCAAGATTCCAGTATGTAATGGAGGTGACAGAGAATCTACCGCCATAGGTAGTTATAGATATTAAATGAGATCTTATAAGGGTCACCTTTTATGATGTGGCCCTGGAAATCACAAAGTCAGTTCGACCACATTTTATTTCCTGAGGCAGTTATATAATTCTGCCCTGACTCAAGAGTGGGGAGGTGTAAGAGACTGCCTTTTGATGGGAAGTGGCAAGGATCTGGAAGAGCAAGTAGAAGTGGAAGTATCGCTATGACTATTTTTGGAAAATACAATCTGCTATATTCATGATGGTTGCCAAGAAATTTTAGCTGCAAGGAACATACTCCCCTTGGTTTACACATGGCTACAGTATAAAGAGAGTCATACCAACCTTTTACTATGACACTTGGTTCTTTACAGAATTCAGGTGGAATCTTCAACTCAAAATCCCAGGCCCTTTCATTTCATTCCTGGGTCAAACATTAGAACAATTGAGAAGTTTTCTTGTATTCAATATGTTGCCTTGATATGTAAGAACAATACGTCATTTGAGGTATTTCCTTCCTTATTCATCTTAGACTACTTGAACATCTCTCTCAATGGTATCAGCATTCCTGGTCCCATTTCCTTTCATTCAGTCCACTCAACCAGTCTCCAAACCTAATGCCTTTCACCATCTGCATTTTAATGGTGGTGTTCTCTAGAAATTTTTCTCACCTTTTTGCTTCTCTCACTGTATGTGCTCATTTCACCCAGGTTTGAACTATAATTAAGCATGATAATAATGACCATATTTCTATTGCCACATCTCCTTAAAGCTCTTGTCCCATTTGTCCCCAATTTTCTATGTAATAGAGGAGATACCTGAATCTCAACATGGTGTTCAAACTTAATTCATTTTCCCCTTTCCAGGTTACTCTTTTTATACCCACTCTCACTTCACTGACTGTTTATTTCCATCTGAAAATCCTGGATTTTTTTTCCTCTCCAATGTGCAGTCTGCTTTCTATTACTCACCATGACTAGTTGATTCTAGTCCTTCATCATCTTTTACTCTAATGTCCACTGTTCTATTTCAGTCTAGGCCTCGCCATCACTCACCTGGTCTCCTTTCTTCACTGTAGTCCTTCCTCACACTTTACCCCTGAGTCATCTTTACAAAATATAAGCCTTATCATGTCATTCTTCTTAAACAAATTATAATAAATTCTTATAAGCTTTTGAATAAAGTATAAAGTCTTTATCATTTTTAACAAGACCCTACTTTTCTAGGCCCTGCCTAACTTTTTATCCTCACTTTTGTAAGTACCTTGGGTTTCAGGAAAATCCAAGGATTTTCTCACTTTCATAATGTGCTCACCTGGGGCTCTGGGGCTCAGTTTAAGCAGATCCCTATTCACTTTTATCCGATAACCCAAAAAAGTCCTTTTGACATTTCAATAAGTACTTCTTCCGAGAAAACTTATCTGATGTTTTAATCTGAATTATTGCTCCTCGCTGGCTTGTGCAGAAACCTACGAAAATGTTTACCAGTCAGGATATGCTATACTCATATTGTCAGTGTGCTAGTTTACTTAAGAGTAGTAAGAGCTCATTATTCTTATTTCTCCATTGCCGTTGCAGTTTCTGTCACACAGTGGCAGGTTGATAAAAGTTGTTTTTTTAATGAATGAATAAATAAATACATACACTTTTACTTCACATATCTTATCACTTTCCCATTTTATTTGAACTAATCACTAGTAAACTTTACAACAAAAACTTTCTCTAGTTGTACTTCTTTGTAAATTCTCTTAAAAACATTTTTGTTAGAATTTCATCAGTATTTATCAACATTCCAATGCTGTACAATAAATTACTACAAAAGCTCAGTGGCATTAAATAATAAATATTTTATTATTCATGCATCTGAGTTGGTCACATGGGTTGCTCGGTTGATCTTGGCTGGGTTTGCCCACTCATGTAGGGAGTGATTGGCATTTGGATGATATAGGATGGCCTCGAATGTTATTATTGGCACCTCTCAGGTCTGCTGCAAGTGTTTCTGGTCCTTCTCCTGGGCTAATCTGGGAATGTCCTTTTTACAGAATCTGTAGAGGTGTAAGACAATGGGTCTCAGTAAGTGAGCCCATTTTTAGCCTCTGCTCATGACACTTCTGCTAACACTGTGTTGGCCAATGCGTGTCACATTACTAATCCCAGAGATGGCAAGTTATGGCCCCTTTCTTATCATCAAAAAGCACTGCAAAATCATATTGCAAAGAACGTAAATATATGAAGTATTTAAGAATTTGGATCAATATCACAATCTGCTACTGGTCCAATCAATTAGCTAACCAGTAAATAATTTTGAGAACAATAATAATATGAAACATTCTAATAAGATGATATACAAGTTATTGGAGAAAAATAGAGTAATCATTTATTGCAGTCTATTTGAAATTTAAATGAAGAAAAATATATAGCCAAGAGTTTTATATATATACATATATATGATAAGATATTTTATTATCAAAAAAGGAGACTATCAGTATCAAGAATTGTTAATGAAGGCTTGGTGGAGGAAAATGAAGAACTTGGAAAGATTGCTAAGATTTCAAGGAAGGAATTTCATGTGGAACAATTTTTCTTCTTTCCATGGTGTCATTACTTTTATCACATAAATTGCTTAGTATTCTTTATCTGGAAATTTGCAGACATCATTCCTAAATTGGTCTCGATGTGGTGATTGGTGCATTACAAGGGAATAACAACAGTAAATAATTCATAATCAAATCTCCCTTGAAGACAAGAGTAAACATATAAATAACTGTAATAAATTAGAAGGGAGCATGATGACTTTGATGTGATTGACAAAGCTACCTGATGCTTCGTCTCCAGGGAGACACCATCAAGCACGGTACAGTTTTTACACTGCAAATCAGAATTCTGTGCACGGCCTTGCTTGAAGCTCAATTAACTTAGAAATCTAAAAATGCTTTAGAGAGCCAGGCTTAGGGTGATGAAAAGGGGAGTTACTAGTTTTAACCACAAAATAGAATATTTACAAACTATGTGGAAAGACCAAGATAGACCAAAATAAAACCAAACCTTCAGAAAATAACTAATGTGTAAGCTGATATGGAAAAAAAAAATCAAACGTTCTGGTGGCAGGTTTATTTTGTATTAATTTCTGTTATTTTGTGTCTAGTCTTTATCATTTCTATTGCTATCTGGCTTTTAATATATTTATTAACAAAATTTGCAAAGTCTTGCATAGGCATACTTTTGTAAGCAGAGAGGTATTTATTTCTGTCAAAAACAGATAAAGAGTCATGCAGTTTTTATACCAAATCCTATATTTTGTAAATCAAGTCACATTGAGCCATTTAATTCATATCTCCCCATATGCACCATTCCTGTCAAATTTTGTGCTATGCTCTGCTCTCCTTTGTCCTTCTTCTGTACTGCCCAAGGATGGGAGCCTTTTTATAACTGTGGCTGAAATAAAATGCAATTCGATGTTCATCTTTTTGTTTGTTCCCTTGGCACCTGAAGATGGTGTAAGAACTGCTACCTTAATTTAAAAGGGACACTACTTTAAAAATAGTAACTTTTGTTTATTTATTCAGGGAAGTTATTAATAAAGCAGCAATGAAGTCCATTTGATTTTTGACAAGTGTTTTTCCTGGGAGAAACGAATGAAAAAAACTCCAAGAGCTGGTTCATTTTTAGGATTTGTTTACAAGGTTACAAAACATTCCCATTTATTTGTCTAAGAATGCATTTCTTAGAGAGCCATTCTCCTCGTGTTTGTCTCATTTATAAATAACAATCTGGAACATCACCTAGTGAGCGTGTCAAACCCTACAGATTCCAAGGCGGTAGAAAGGCTCTGGTTGAAAGCCTGTAGCCTGTGGATTGTGGTCCCCGTTCTGCCTCATTATAAACTTAACTTATAAGTCCCTTAGATTTTCCTGGTCTTAGTTTTGTTCTAAAGAGACAAAAGATAGTAAGCATTCTTTTCATAAAATTGTTGTGAGAGATAAATTTTAGCATGTTATAATGGAAAAATTTCAACCACAGCCACATGTGGAGGGAACAATGTAAAGTACATCCTTTTATCCACCTCTAACTTTCATGGATATCAGTTCATGACTAGTTTGTGTCTTCCATGTTCCTATGCACCTCTGTCTCCATACTTATTTTTAAGTAAACCAATCTATTTTATGATGTAGTCTGTCAATATGTTTAAAAACTAAGGTCTCATTAAAAAGTCACAGTAGCACCCTCACCAGTGTGGCTCTGTTAGTTGGAGCGTTGACCTGTTACCTAAAGATTGCCAGTTCAATTCCTGGTCAGGGCACATGCCCAGGTTAGTTGGGGCACGTGCAAGGGGCAGCCGATCAGTATGTCTCTCTCACATTGATGTTTCCCTCTCTCTTCCTTCCCCTCTTTTGAATGAGAATAAAATAAACCTTAAAAAAATCACAGTATCATTATCACAAGTAAAATAACTAAGAGGTAATTATTTAGTGTATGAAATGATCAGTCACTGTTTAAATTCTTCCTTTCTGATAAATTTTTGTAACACTTCGTTTAAATCAAGATCAAAATAAGGTCAATCGGTTCATATATTGCAATTAAATATTGTGATATTCAAGTATAAGACACTCCTCTCTTTTTTCTACCATGCACTTTGTTGGAGAAGTTGTAATTTGTCTTATAGAAGTGTTTCCTCGTGGGATTCAAATATTGTTCTGTCTTTTGAATTTCTTGTAAATTATAGCTATAGCTAGAGCCTTAGCAAGATGTAAGTTTTAGTTTTTGTTTTGTTTTGGTTTTTTT
>VMDR010033542.1:0-11334 GCA_007922815.1 Macrotus californicus
GAAGTGATGGAAAGTGGGGCAAGAGCCAAGCAAGGTAGCAAGAGACATTGTCCGTTCTCTGACTCCTCTCCCACATACAGCACCACAATGCAGCCCAAGTGGGTTGTCCCACCCTGATGAATACCTAAGGCTCTGTCCCTCACAACATAACAGGTGCACCAAGACAAAGAAATATGGCCCAAATGAAACAACAGATCAAAACTCCAGAAAAAGAACTAAGCGACAAGGAGATAGACAACCTATCAGATGCAGAGTTCAAAATACTGGTAATCAGGATGCTCACAGAAATGATTGAGTACACATGCAAAATAGAGGAGAAGTGAAGACTATGCAAAGTGAAATAAAGGAAAATGTACAGGGAATCAACAGTGAAGGGAAGGAAACTGGGACTCAAATCAATGATTTGGAACACAAGGAAGAAATAAACATCCAACTGGAACAGAATGAAGAAACAAGAATTCAAAATATAAGGAGAGACTTAGGAACTTCTGGGACAACTTTAAACATTCCAACATCCAAATCATAGGGTTGCCAGGAGGAGAAGAGGAAGAGCAAGAAATTGAAAACTTATTTGAAAAAAATAATGAGGGAAAACTTCCTCAGTCTTTCACTAGATTTACATGTCTAGTAAGAGAACTAGACATGTAAGTCCAAGACGTTCAGAGAGTCCCAAAGAAGTTGAATCCAAGAAGAAATACACTAAGGCTCGTCATAATTACATTACTCAAGATTAAAGATAAGGAGAGAACCTTAAAAGCAGCAAGAGAAAAGGAGACAGTAACCTACAAAGGAGTTCCCATTAGACTATCAGCTGATTTCTCAAAAGAAACCTTATAGGCAAGAAGGGGCTGGCAAGAAGTATTCCAAATCATGAAAGGCAAGGACCTACCTCCAAGATGACTCTATCCAGCAAAGCTATCATTTAGAATGGAAGGGCAGATAAAGTGCTTCCCAGATAAGGTCAAGTTAAAGGAGTTCATCATCACCAAGTCTTTATTATTAGATGAAATGTTAAAGGGACTTAACCTAAGAAAAAGAAGATCAAAAATAGGAACAGTAAAATGACAACAAACTCACAACTAACAACAACTGAACCTAACTAACAAAAACAAAAACTAAGCAAACTAGAACAGGAACAGAATCACAGAAATGGAGGTCACATGGAGGGTTATCACTGGAGAGGGGAAGGGGGAGAATGGGGTAAAAAGGTACGGGGAATAAGAAGCATAATTGGTAGGTACAAAATAGATAGAGGGCAGTTAAGAATAGTAAAGGAAATGTAGGAGCCAAAGAACTTATATGTACAATCCATGGACATGCACTAAGGAGGGGGGTGATGGTGGAGGGGGATAAAGGAGAGAAAAAATGGAACAACTCTAATAACATAATCAGTAAAATATACTTTAAAAAAAGATATACTTTTTGACCCAATAATTCCTAGAAATTCAGTTCATGAGAAACAAGCAAAAAATATATACACAGACACACACATTATTCTTCATGGTATTAATGCCTTTGATAATGGAAATAAATGAAAGCAATCTAAATATTCAATATAAGCAGGATTATTTGATTAGGACATGTACTACATGGTAATATTAAGCCACTCACTTAATATCTCACTCAAAAAGACCATGTGGAAATATTCATCCACTTAACAAATATTTATTGTGTCCCTCCTATGTGGCACACATTGTTCTGGTTGTTACAGATGCAACAATTAATAGAGCCCCCCCCCAAAAGACAATAAAAGTTACTAATATATTGGGGATGCTGGGCAGCAGACAGATGCTACATAAGAAGTAATAATGGTGATGACATCAAATAAAAATGGGTAAGGGGATAATGAAGGCTGTGAGGCTGCTGTTTTTACATAAGAACCAAGGAAAGCATCATTGAGAAGGTAATATTTGAGTAAAAATCCCAAAGGAAATGAGATAACAAACCATGCAGGTGTATGAGGAAAGAGTATCCGGGTGGAGAGGGCATGTACAAAAGTGAGGCAGGGCTGTGCTTGGCATGTTTGTAATACAGCAAGGAGGTAGTGTGGCTTTTCACCATGTTGTAAACAAAGGTCAGAGAAGTGGAAAGGGTAGGGTCCTGGTAATGAGGGGTTCTCAAAATCCTTGCAAAGATATTTGGAGTCTTTTCTACACGTGATGCCAAGCCACTGGAAATCTTTGCATGGAAGAGGAAGTAACTGTGAATGCCTGTGTGAGAAGCAAGAGGGTTACACCCTTTGTTAGGGAGATGGTGCACACCAGGAGATAGGAGACGGAAAGGCAGTGTTCCATGAATGATGGGTGTGGAGAGTGAAGGGAAAGGAGGAGTGTAGAAGGATTCTAAAGTGTAGGCAATGACATAAATGGTAGTATCATTAAATTAGACAGGAAATTCAGGAGGACAGACAGATTTGGAAAGAGCAAGGAAAATGGTGGGTTCAGTTTTACATGTTGAGTTTAAGGTTTCTGTGAGTGACAGACATTAGAAAGGGAGAAAACGAAAATGAACCCTGTGCTAGTGTAAACTCATCGTTGTCAAGATGGATAAATGGATGAATAAACAGAAATAAATGTGTACTAATGTATGTGAAAGGGTGTTTGTGTAGACAGTGCCTAGCGCTGTCTCCTGGCAGGTCCAGAAGTAGGGGCACCGGGGTGGCAGTGGGCACATTCAGCACCCAGGCACTAACTCTCAGCTGAAAGAAGCAGGGCTCATTGGTAAATGGCCAATTCCAGGTTTGGGTGAGAGAAAATGCAAGATGAGCCTTGAACATTTTGAAAATGTCAGAAAACATTTTCAGAGAATGATAGGAATGTAACAAAGGGCACAGCATTGAGCCTGAAAGGAGCTGCCACTAGCCAAATTTGGAGAAATTTGAGCATCAGAATAAAAATGATACTTGTGGATTATAACCCATTGTATAACATAAGAATCCATGAGTTCACAGTGGTATAAAAAAATGAGTGAATTGAAAATTCATACAGTGTTTTTTAACTTCAGAAGGAAAAGTATTTTACAGTTGAGAAGCCTGGCAGACACCACCTTAATCGAGTAATAGAAGTGAACATCATCAGGAATAGGACACACTGAACTGTTGTGCCAGCCCTTTCAAAGAACATCACATCACTTCTGTTTTATTCTTACTAATGATACATAAGCCCGATCTCATCATGAGAAAATATCAGACAAATCCAAACTGTGTGTTTAGATGCTACAAAATTACTGACCTATCTCCTTCAAAAATGTCAAGGCCATGAAAGTCAAGGAAAGACTGAGGGGCCCCTTCCAAATTTCAGAGGATGAAGGAGACTGACAACTGGATGCAGCACATGACTCTGAATTACCTCCTTTTGCTGCAAAGGACCCGACTGCAGCAGAGTGAAGTGTGGGGAGGCTCTAAGAATTAGGCAGAAAGACATTTCAGTGTTCATTCTGTGGTCGTGTAGCAGCTCTGGAGGAGAGAGTCCTTGTTCGCACGAGCTTACTCTCTGTGGTTCAGGGCAGGAACAGCATGCTTTGTGCTATATGGAGAAGTTTTAGTAAAATCGAGATTTTTTTCAAAAATTTCCAAATTATCACAAAAGTGAATAGGAGGTGAGTAAATGGAAGTAAGTGAGGCCCGCACTTTATAGAGAGTTGCCAGGAACAAGGGCGATGCAGGCCACCAGCTGAGAGGAGACTGCTCTGAAGTTTCAAAGTGTGCTGGTCTGTTAGTCTACGTGCAGGAGCTTGTGTGCAGAGGGTGAACACGGCAATCATTGCAAAACAAAGACCTGTGGGCAGCAAGTATCCTGTGTGCCCACACCAGGTAGGAAGATGAGGTTGGGTAAGAAGCCGGGAGGAATGTCAGCTGGTGTGGCATGCAGTCCTACGGACTGCGGTAAGTGGGCTAGAAATGGAGCAAGTTCATACCTGAAAACCTTTTCTCTGACAAAGAGTTGTCTTCTGAAAGTGACCCCTGCTCATGGTTTAGTTTTTGAAATTGAAATTACTCCATTGTAAAATATCTTAAACAATTTAATATTTCTCAGTGATATTGTTCCTAGAACAGGTATTCCTAGGATTGCAGAAGAATTTACAGAATTACCATTGATATTTGGGAAAAAAAAAGCCTTGTGTATGTATACCTTTTGCCTAGGTAGTTTGTGTTTTAGTTGGTCAGAGCAGGCAGAACACATACCTATACTTTACTCACACGATGATTTATAAGCCATTGCATTAGACAAGACTGGTTTCTAGGCCAGTTAGTCAGCTTAGTGTGTGAAACCCTGATTCAGAAGCAAATCATCTCAGAGTGATTAAGCAAACACTGTTTCTTGTCGGGTCCGTAGGCCCAGTACAGTAGTGCCTTTACCCCTACCTTCCTGTACTCTCAACTGGCTTTCTCACTGGAACTGCAGAATCCTAAAGATTATTTGAGTGACTGTCTTATCATTTCTCCCAAGATTGCACATAAGTAGTGCCATGCTAGATGCACATGAGAATCATTATCTATGATAGGAAGGACAGCCTTACAGTTCAGGGGCCTAATTCCCTTGTACAACCCTAGTCGTAAAAGGCTGTGATGACTGGTTTGTCCGACATACTGTTTGTTGATACTGTTATGCAGAGGAAGCCATGGGGCACTGTAACTTGCCTGTGGCACTAACAGAACGTGTGCCCCATGATTGGTGCCTTGTTCTTCACTCTGCACTCAGCTACAGACACTTGTCTCTTCAGGTTTCATTGATGAGTAGGCATGGGAAAATGGGAATACCAAATGACACCTCTTTGAGAGTAAGTTGGGGAATAAATGAGAGGAAATAAGACCACATTCTGCCCAGGGCTGCTGAGTTGATTTGGCCCAGTCTTAGCTAAGATCCCTCCTTCCCTCTATCCCTCTGTCCTTCCCTTCCTTTATCTTGTTCTA
The DNA here is from genome assembly GCA_007922815.1 of Macrotus californicus. NCBI lineage: Eukaryota > Metazoa > Chordata > Mammalia > Chiroptera > Phyllostomidae > Macrotus > Macrotus californicus. Next base: position 4,913 of record VMDR010033542.1, read on the forward strand.
ATTTGGAACTTCACTAGGACATCAGTATTTCCCTTCCTCCTCCTACAGTGTAGCAATGTAGAGGTCTCACTCTGTGAACTACCTGTATAAGCAATTTTGATACCTGTTAGCGATCCTGAGGGTAGGAACTACATCATATACCTTCTATCCCCACAAAGCCTGAATAAATAGCCCTCAATTAATTCAACTTGGTGCTCCAAGTATACGAGTGTATTGAGCATCTATAATGTATAGGGCTCTGAGCTAAGGGCTGTTATGAGAATATGGGAGAATAAGATACAAGATCCCCATCCTGAAGAAACTTTTGGCAAAAAGGAGAGAGAAAAGATCTGCTCAAACTTTTGTAATACAGAGTAGAATGTCACAAGAACTAAAATAAAGGCAAAAAATAAACCACTTTGAGTACAAAGAAAAACAAAGAATTGTTAACACTACTGCAATGAGAGAAGTCTTCATGAAAGACAGGGAATTCGAATTTGATTTTGAAAGTGAATGTTCTTAGATAAGTAGAGGTGCCAAGAAATAGTAGGTTAGTTTAGAGGATCTAATGGGAGTCAAGGCTCAGATGGAGAGCCGGCTGCGGGAGCTTGATCTTCTTAGACGTACTCACATGCCAAGAAGCAAGAAGGAATCATTGGAATACCTTTGAAGGCCCATGACTAATTGAGTAACATGGTTAACTCTGTTAAGAAAGCTTACTTTAGCAGCAGCCTGTAGGAAGGGTTAGAAGAACGGAAAGACCGAGGTTAGGAGACTGTTTGGGAAGTATTTGCCTCATCCATGTAGGAGGCAACAAAGGTCACCAGAAGAACAAGGCAGTGAAAACAGGAGTGAGAGGGAGGAATGACACTAGAATATGGAGGAAAAACGGAGAGGCTGTAGCAGCTGGATGTGAAAAAAGGAAGTAAAGAATACTCTGAAGTTTTGAAACAAAGCGGCCGAGAGACTGATGAGGCCACATCACACAAAGAGGGAACACGCAGGAGGAGGCCTAAGTTTGGACATGGAGCTTTGTTCATGGGAGACATAGAGCTTCGGCAGTCCCCTGCATAATGATGGCAAAGCAATGGAACTAGATGAAATGAGACACTGGCCAGTTACATTTGCTTTGTATTCTCTGGACCTAGATAAATACAGCAGCAGTTTCAGTTTGTGTGCCCTGGGGAGCATGGATGCATTCATCCCGCTCTGCCAGTGATAGATAAAACTCTGATTAAATCGTCTCCTCTAGAGCATGTGGACTATTTCTCTTTTAAAGACCTACACTTACAATAACATATTATTTATTTTTTTTAGGTATTCCTGGCATGATGTATACATTCTTTAAAAGGTATAATACTTCACATTTATGGTCAACTGATTTGTGACAGGGATGACAGACAGTTCATTGGGGAGAGAATGGTAATTCCAACAAGTGTCACTGAGACAGCTGGATATGCACATGTGAAAGAATTGAGTTGACCCCTACCTCACACTATAAGCAAGAATTAACTCAAAACAAATCATGCACCTAAATGTAAGAAAGAAAACTCTGAGAAGACACTAGGGATATGTCTTTATATTAGGCAATGGTTCCTTACATATAACAACAAAAGAAAAACTGCATAAATGGGATTTAATTAAAACTAAAAACTTTTGCATTTCAAAGGACATCATCAAGGAAGTAAAAAGACAACACTGCAAAAGGGAGAAATTTATTTGCAAATCACATATCTGATAGGGAACTTGTATCTAGAATATATAAAGAATTCATTCAACTCAGCAAAAAAAAATAACCTAAATGTATGATCAAAGGATTTGAACAGACATTTCTCCAAAAAGATATACAAATGACCAAGAAGTACATGATGATCAACATCATTAGTCATTAGGGGAATGCAAACAAAACCATAATGGGATACCACTTCACATCCACTAAGCTGGCTATAATAAAAAAGACAGAAAGTAATAGGTGTTGACAAGGATGTGGATGAATTGGAACTCTCATATTCAGCTGGTGGCATTGTAAAATGATGCAGCCACTTTGAAAACAGTTTGGTAGTTTCTCCAAAAGTTAAACATAGAGTTAGCATGTAACCCAGCATTTGCACTCCTAGGAATATACTCATGAGACTTGGAAACACATGTCCACATCACTTCTACACAGGCATTCATAGCAACATTATTGATAAAAGCAAAAATAGTAGAAACAACCCAAACATGCATCAGCTAATAGATGGATAACCAAAATGTGATACACCCATATAGTGGAACATTATTCAGCAGCAAAAGGGAATAAAGTACTGACACATGCTGCAACATGGGTGAACCTCAAAAACGTGCTGTGTGAAAGAAAACAGACACAAAAGGTCACCCGTTGCCCTTGGCCAGTGTGGCTCATTTGTTGGAGTGTCATCACGTAAATTGAAAGTTTGTTGGTTCGATTCCCAGTCAGGGCATATGCCTAGGGTGCAGGTTTACTCCCAGGTGGAGCACATTCTAGACCGATGTTTCTCTCTTGCATCTGTGTCTCTCTCTCTCTCTCTCTCTTCCCCTCTCTTCAGGAAAAAACATACACACACACACACACACACACACACACACAGCCATACATTGTGTGCTTTCGTTTATGTGAAATATCCACATTGGCAAATTCTTAGAGAAGGAAGCAGATGTTGCCAGGTGCTCGGGGAGGGAAGATGGAGGAGGCTGCTTACTGGGTAAGGTGTTTTTGAAGGGCGATGAAAACATGCTGGAGCCAGATCGCGCTGGTGGTTGCAGAGCATTGTGAATGTGCTTAATTCCTCTGAGTTGTATGCCTTAAAATGGTTAAAATGGTAAATTTTATAATACGTGTATTTTGCCACAATAATGAATTTTACGATATATAAATTGTCTCAATAAAACTGTTATAAAAATAAAAGGCGTAATAGAATGTATTAATCACCAGGAAACTGTACTGAGGGAAAAAAAGCCATTCCCAAAGATTATATGCTGGATAATTCCATTTTCACATTTTGAAATGACAGAATTTTAGAAATGGAGGACAGATTAGTGACAACATGAGGGATCCTTTTGGTGATGGAACTGTTAGTATCTTGACTGTGCTGGTGGCTGTAGGACAATGATTTTCAACCCTTTTTCATCTCGTGGCACACATGTGCTAATTACCACAATTCTGCAACACCTCAAAACATATTTTTTGCCAGTCTCACAAAAAAAGTAGATATAATTTTGATTCATTCACACCAGACAGTTATTGCTGTGTTGGCTGTTGTCACTTTTTCATTTGACAGTCTAAGGGAAAGGAGATGGGTGCCCCTGACTAGAGTCAGGTACTGCGTGTTTTAAAACTTCTCGCAGCGCACGGGGTGAAAATCACTGGTGTGGGATCCTACACAGGCGATGTAACTCCATAGCACTAAATGCACGTATACACACTAGTACAAGGCAAATTGGTGAGATGTATTGATAGGTTGTATTAATATCAATACCCTGCTCATGATATTGTACTGCTGTTTGCTAGAAAATAGTACACAATTGGGCGAAAATGGGCAAAGTGCTCATAGGATCTCTTTACTATATCTTACAGCTACATGTGAATCTCAGTATTTTAATTATCTATTTTATCCCAATAGATATTTCCATTAATAAAACTGTGTAAGAATAACTATATATTTTTGAAAATTAGTTTTACAGGCCGAGTTCTAGTAACATGTAAAGTGCACCCTTCCTGCTCAGGTTTGGCACAGCCATGTATTCTCTTCATGAGCAGCAATAAACACAGTCAGAGTCCATCCAGGAGGGCACCCCTGATGTCAGCGCTTTCGTTTGTGTCTTCCTCAGAGATCAAGCTTGCAGCAGGTGGTTTGCTTTGCTTTGCTTTGGTTAATTTCAGCAATGCAGTATTTTCCAAAAATAGAGAGGATGGATCAGTGTAGAAAAGGCCTGTTTCAGGCTTTTTTGGCATTCTTTTAGTTAAGTCACTTTTAAGCAAAGAAAGATTTTTATTCCTTCCTGTTCTCTGATATTACAAAGTTTACGTGTCACATTTTTATTTTTAGCAAAGAGAAAATATGATTTTTAAATGAATAGAAACCACATTCTGGGTAAACGATCCTGTTAACATCCCGTCATGTTAAAAAGATAAACAGCAGGATTAACTGTTTACTTTAGGAGCACAGTCTGGTTGTTTTTCAGGAGAAGAACACAATGTCCTGCTGTATCTGTTTCCCGTCTGCCCTGTGGGTTGGTGGAGCTGGGGAAAGGCCCTCCACCCACTCAGCTCTCTGCCTGTGTCTGTCTCTCTCTCTCTCTCTCTCCCTCCCCCTCCCTCTCTCTCTCTTCTTCCTCTTCCCTCCCTGTTCAGTGACTCTTTCCTCTCACGTTCAAACTCCCTTCTCCTCTCCCCATTCTCCCTTTCCCCTTTTCTTTCCTTACTTCATCTAATTTCTTCTATTTTTTTCCTTAAATTGAGGCTTAGTAAGAGATTATAACGTAGAAAGATCCTTGTTGATCTTTAGAGGCTGCTTAAGTTGACACTGACCTAGAACAAAACAGCCAGGACTGACTGTGATTCCGGGAATTCCTGGTAGACTGCTCAGAACTACTCTCGTAACTCACGGAAACATCACACGTGTCCACTTGAGTCTCCTCTTTCAGTGTGCATGCATACGCACACATCTGCTGTTCTCTTGTCTGTCTATGAAACTGAGTTAGTGATCAAAAGGGGGAAAACGAATATTATTTCGGAAAGTTGGGAAGAAGCATTTAATACTACAAAGGAATTAAGTTATGGTCTCACTAAAACTCCCTCTATAGATGAACAGTTTTTACTTTTCTTAGTTCTTGTGCTTTGTTCTGTTGCTTTTACAGATCAACAATACAGGTATTGATATTTTTAGAACTTTTAAAGTATTCTGTGATTAGTGTGATGTGCTGGTAAGCTAGTCAGAGAAGGACAAATATTTTTACAGACAAATATTAACTCCATAGTGGACCTTTATACGTCCAACTTGATATGACTGACTGAACAGTGAACTTCTTATCGGTATTATTTTATGTTGCTGGGAATGTGCTGTGGAATGTAGTTTCATTTGGCACTGATTTTAGTCCGTTCTTCCAAAGTGGTGCGGGCCTCACCCTTGTAGCTCAGAATTGTGTAGAATCAGATTCCTGCCGAATGGTTCCTCGTGGCTAAAACAGGAGATGCTGCTAAAACGCTGTACCCTTGAACTCCTTTTTGCCCGCTGTCTTTTTTTCTCAGCTAGGATGGGTAGAGCATGGCTGGCTGGGGGCAGGGGCAAGCTGAAGACACTGGATATTTTCATGATTATTTATTGCTTTACCTCACAAACAAAACTGCAGTAGCTGGATGGTGAAGGCAGTGTGGCAAGGCCAATCACAAATTGGTTGCATGTGTGACAGTACCATTGCTGTGTGGGTTGGTACGCTATCAAACATCTTCCCCTAAGCCCCTCGAACACAAGGAGATTACCCTTTTTATAAAGGTGCTCACACCTGCTTACAGACTTGTGAGAGCTAGCGCATGATAAGAGAAAAGCATCTTTTTGTCAATGAACTCCATTTGTAACAAAGTAGAGTTTGCTGGTGGGTGAAGGGAGCTAAGATTTCAAGCACAAATTAGGTGCTGCCACGCACCGGGCATGAAACAGATTAAAGTGACCTCGGTCGGCGCAGAGCCCAAAACAGCCTCTGCTCTCCAGGCCAGCCGCTCCCTGCACCGCACGCTGAGCATCATACAAATGGGAGGGGGAATTTTATTTGGATGAGGGTGTATGTTTTAGGCATGGAGGTAACATTGATTTTTTTTAATATTCTTTTTTTTAATTACTCTGTTGTTGTTCAATTACACTTGTCTGCATTTTCCCCCACCACTCTGACATTCACTTGCAAAACTGCTTTTCCAAGAATTTTGAATGGCAAACTGTGTCATGGAATGAATGCAGTTTTGAGGCTTCATTTCTAACCACAAACATTTTACTTCCTCTCTGTGAGACATTCCTCGTTGCGATTGTAGCATGTATCTAAATTAATCACTTCTAAAAATAGCAGTGTCCCTCTCACGTGAGGCATAGGGTACCACTAACACAGTGCTCAATGCTGCATGGACTGTGGAAAGTCTCCTGCAGCCTAAACCCTACCTAGCTCATCACTGGCAGTGGGGAGTTTGATTATTAACTGAATTTCACCTTGTCCAATGGGTATTCTATGGTAGAAGAGCAAAAGGATGTATTAAACCTGCTTCCCAAAGTGGAAGCTCAATTTTTTGAATATCGATCATCAAATAACCTCAAAATGCCAATTCTAACCCCAGCGTGGCTTGGCTAATAGCCAAGTTCACAGTATTTCAGACCTTTTTTTTAAAGTATATTTTATTGATTATGCTAATACAGTTTTCCCAATTTTCCCCCTTTATCCCC
>VMDR010033544.1:0-11334 GCA_007922815.1 Macrotus californicus
TATGCCTGCATCAAAACTATTAAACAGCACAGTTATGGTTTGTACATCTCACTATCTGTAAATTTGCCAAAACAAACAAGCAAGAAAAAACATAGACATATATTGAATTCTAATTAGTAATATGAATATTGGAGTGTTTGGGGATAAAATGTGCTAAGAGCTGTAATTTACTTTGAAATGCTTCAAAAAACTGAATTCATAGATGACTAGAGGAATAGATGGATTTACAAGAATATGATAATGCAACCATAACAAAATGTTAATGTAGAACCTAGGAGGTTTAAGAAACAGTTCTTTCAACTTTGCAGTATGTTTGAAAATTTTCATGATGAAATAATGGGAAAAACATAGGGAGCCAAAAAACTGACCCAGGAAAATATGAACACTACTAATCGCAGTGATTACGTTGCAGAACAATATCTGTTCAACAAAACGTGATGGGTCAATTGGAGATCATAAAAATGAAATTACCTACAATTTATACTGTAAATGGAAAACTAAATTTGTGTGTACTATAGATCCAAGCATAAAATTTGGAACAATAAATCTAGGAGATAGCAAAGAGGGATATTTGCATGATCTCAGGGTAGGTAAGGGTAAAGGTAAAGATCTCACGGTGGGTATCTCAATAAGCTAGGTACTGAAATCACTAACCATCAAAAGAACAACTGCTACATTGGATTATATTACTGAACACTGAAAGAGAACATTAAACAAGTGAAAAATGGAAGCCAGATTATACAACAGATACTTGTACTAAATATGACCACAAAGCACTCATATCCAGAATATGTTAAAAATTTATTCAAATTATTAGAAAAAGAGAACTCAGAAAAATGACAGGTCACAAAATAAGATATTTTAAATCAACCAACCAATGAAACTGTAATCTGGGAAATTCCAATTAAAACTACAAGGAGGTTCCACTATGCTTCTATCAGAATGACCAAAATTAAAAAGACTTTACTAGAATTTACTAAATATTAATAAGGATATAAAATTATGAGAACTTTCATATACTCCTGATGCTAATGTAAGTATGTATATTTGTTGGGGGGGGGGCGGTTGGCATATTCCACTGAGCTTTAATATACTTATTTCTTATAACCAGAAATGTCATTGCTAGGCATATACTCATCAAAAATGCATGGGCACACACTCCAAAAGATACATACAAGATGTGTATAGCAATATTAATTCAAAGGTGTCCAAGGTAAAATGGACTAAAAGTGGCATATTCATGCATTAGAACACCTTATAAAATGAAAATGAAGGTACCATCAGGCCAAGCATCCATAACATGGATCTCACATACACAATATTGAGCAAAAGGAGCCTAACACAGAATAATGCACACTTTGTGTTTGAATAGGAATAGACTTCAAAAGTCTTTATATCTCCTCTACCATGATTAGAGTATTTGTTAAACTGGTAAGAGTACAAATAAAACCTAGGAAATGTTTCCCACAAAACGTGAAATGAAGAAAGCACCTACATTTGTGGATGGAAGAGGCAGTATCGGGAAGGTGAAGGGCGGCTACAGGAGTTGTGGCTGTGTTCTATATTTGACCTGGGTGTTGTTTTGTGGTTTCTCAGTCAATTATGCACATTTGTCCACTTTTCTGTCTATTGCGGTGTTTCATAATAAAAAGTAAGTTTTGAAAGGGTAATATTGAATAAAAGACATAGCTGACATATGTAAAGGAACTTAAAACACTGCCTAAGAATACAATCTCTGGGGACAATTCAGGGGTTCAAATCCTAGTGCCACCACTCACTTGCTGTGTGGTTTAGGGCAAATTTGGCTATAATTTCCTATTTGTATAAAGGAACTGTAATTGTAGCTACAATATAGCTTGAGCTTTAAATGAGTTAATCCATGTAAAAGTGATTAAAATAATTCTGATATATTGGTATTATTGATGTTAACATTGTCAACTGTCATCATCTTCATCATCATTAGACATCAGAAGTGCAAAAAAAAAGAACAATCGGGAGACCTGGCCAGGTGCCTCAGCTGTTTGGAGTGTTGTCCAGTTAAGCCAAGGTTGTGTGTTCAATCCCCCGTCAGTGTACCTACAAGAGGCAACCAATGAATGCAGAGATAAGTGGAACAACAGGTTGATGTCTCTGTTTCTCTTTCTTTCTATCTTAAATCAATAAATAAAAGTGAAAAAAGGACAACTGGAAAATAAATTTGACTAAATAGGCTGACATTTAAAAGCTAATAAGAGCAGGCTAAAAGCTTTGTGCTGTATCCTGTGACAACGTGGCACTAAAAAAAAAATCTATTTTGTGGTGTTATCATAATTTACAGATAAAAAACTGAAACATAAAAGAATTCATTACTGTGCTCTGACCACCCAGCGGGTAAGTGAAGAACAGGAATTCAAATGCCTTAGAAGCTTAATCAGGCAGTAGGGTATAAAATGGATTCAAAGGGGAAATGTCAGGAAGCAGGAGGGCAAAGTAGAAGACTTTTTCAATATTCCATCCTTAGAATAAGGACCTTAGTAGTGGAAAGAGAAAATTGGGGATGGAGGAGAATCAACAAGATTTGAAAAGAGATTTAATGTGGCAGCAAGGGAGAAATCAAAGAGGAGTCCATGACACTTGGGGTGGAGAGCCTGGAAAAATGGTGGCTCTATAAACGAAAATCAGGAGTAGCAGGTTTGCACTGGGAGATGAAAAATTTAATTTAGACAAAGTAGAATCATGGGGTCAGTTAGCACACTCATCATCATAATGAAAACCATTTATTAAATACTGCATTATGCAGGCCTATGCTTCACAGCACAAGCTAAATGGATCTGCCACCAAACTCTCCCGGCAGGAGAGAGAAAGGGAAGGAAATGGCACAGTATGGAGGACAGCAGAAAGCTGACTGAGGAAAAGTTAGACTGAAGCGTGGACTTGAGCATTTGGTGAACTCCGTCATGGTGAAAGCCTGGGCAGTTTAGAAGTTCTTTGAAATCTCTGGGAAACAAAAGAAAGAAGAGGCTTCTGGCAGGATGGAATGAAGCCCATGAGAAAATTTGCCTGTGAGGTATCCTGTCAGAACTCCCTGATTCTGCGCCCACTTTTTATGAGCCTGGGCTCCTTAGTGGGTGGTGTGGTCCTGGCTACCTAGCTGCAAGAAGGGAGCTCAAAGATTTGTCCAGGAATAAAGCTGGAATCGAGCTAGGCTGTGAGGCGAGACCAGGTGCAAGGCAGCAAGAATATTAAATCACCTGGGCGAGAACAGACAGTTTGGGAACAGAGGGAGGCAACTGAAGGAAGCAGCATGTGGAAACATTCCACATGATCCGGAGTTTCGTTTCAGACCACTTCTTTTTATAGGGAGCCTCAGGATTTGGCTAGGACTGATAAAGGAGTTTGTTACAGGAACTGAGCCTGTTTAAGTGCAACAAAAATGGGCAGAGACTACCAAGGTGGCAAACAGACATACAGATGAAGGCAAGTAGCAATAATAATAATGATGATGATGATGATGGTGATGATGATGAAGTAGAGCTCATGTTGTTCTCAAACTAAACAGGAACCCATAAAGCACATTTGCAAATTTTTTACAACTTATTTTCTTTTACCTTTTAACTGCTTTGTAAGTCCCAATTCTTTTTTTTTTATATATATTTTTTTCAAATAAAGCCTATCTTGAAATCCTATCTTTTACAAATGACACACTCTCCCACAGAGCTCTTTTTCTAAGATTTGAAAGCTGGCATATGGCTGGGAGAGAAAAGTTGGGGCTGCCTCTGCCCATATCATGTTCACCTCAGAGATAACAGAGGATTTTCGACTCCCTGGCTGCCAATCTTCCATCTTTCATCTGCCCCAAATTCACAATGATGAGGAAGAAAGGAAAGCAATTTAATTCTCAATGGTACTTCATATAGCCACTGTAAAACATCATTTCTGCTCTATACAAGTAAGAAGTTATAACATAGGGACACTGAAAATTGTCAGTTCGGTGGTAAAAATGGTAGAAGGAAAGTTTTACAGAGTAAATCTGGGTAATAAGGAATATACATGCTACAGCAGGTTTTCATCAAGGATTCCAAAAAACACCCTCTTATCCTCTGCAGAAAAACTTGTTACAACTCATTTTCTGTCTGTCTGTATATGTAACATCACTCGAAGATGAGCATCTGTCAAGCCTGGAAAGCATAACATTTATAATGTTGTTTTCATTCTTGACTGAACACATAAAAAGCACAAAATCTAGTTAGAAGAACATAAGTGCATGTGGGTTTTCTCAAAGCCTTTGCCACAGGCTCTCACACACCCTTGTATTATTTACAGGCTACTGCTGGGTTTTACTTTGAGGATTAGGAAAAAAGTAAAAGAAATTGTTAAAATTTCTCTTTAGGTGGCTCCCAGAAAGGTGCGGGAATGCAACGTGTTAATTAACTCTAAACGTTCTTCACATTTTCATTTTTAATTGTCCTATTATCCTCATATTAGAAGCTGTAGTTCTAATTTTCCTCAACCTGGAGTTAAGAATCCCCATACCTGATGAGATAAATTCTTCAGTATTCCCGTCTAAGTTTCTTTCTGTGGAGGTTTGACTCCAGGTTTGACTCCCACTTAGATGAGGATGCTGCTGGGTAGGCAGCTCACCTCCTCTGGCTTTAGTTGGGAACTTCTGCACCATTACCCATCTCTATTCCTTAACTCCATGTAAAGACCCACATCCGTGACAATCACTGTATTTGGCTTTGAGATAAATGGATTCTTTTTTTATGGCAGGCTGTTCATCCTCATGTTGTAATTCTCAAGGAAGATATATCCTGAGACAATCTGTTGATTTAGTTGGAAGCAGATGGGAGAAAAGAGAGCTGATGCATTCAGGAACATTTTCTCGCTCCAGAAATGTTACTTGAAGTCTTTGTTAGTCACCATTTTCCCTTTGCAAGTGTTCTTCCCAAGCACCGGACCCAGCGTCAGACCTACAGCAGCAGCAGTGCTGTGGAGCACTGTGGTCCAAGGGCATGGATCTGTAGTCCAGAAAACTTGACTTTGGATGCCCACCCATCACTTATCAGCTGTGTGATCTTAAACACATCGTCTCATTTTCATCAGCCTATTTCTTTATTTGAAGAATGATGATAAAAATAACTACTTCAAAAGATTTTATGAGAATAAAATGTTTCTGTATGTAAAGCACTTACTTCATTGGTACTTTAAGGAGTAGGCTTTTAACACATTATATTTATTGCACTAGAGTAGTAATTTAATAATATTTTGCTGACGTGCTAAATAATTATTGCCTGAGATAAGAATTGTTAGAAGTATAGCAAAAAAAAAATACAAAAACAAAAACAGGTGCAGGCAAGATTCTGTAACTGCTACCTACTCAGGCTGCCCTTACAAAGTGTGGTATTTTTCTCCATGAATTTCCTACAGGGGCTCCTCCAGGGCTTCATTAAGTTTTCTTTGCTATAACTCAGGGCCATGAGGAAAGGATACCTGGAGGAAAAAAAGAAAGAAAGAAAACATTACTCTCCTTCAGAGAAGCAGCTCAGAATTTCTCTTATCCTCTTAGGGTACGTAAACCTGTTTCCCTATAGTGATTCTCATATGCTTTCCTATGATATACCCAATACATTCTACATGCCATTCTGATTTTATTGAGGTAATTTAAAAAGTGTTGTATGTAATCCTCAAAGCACTTTTCAGAGCAACGCTTTGTGAAAACAGTTATCACTTCTCTTATTTGTCACTTCATTTTGGTTCGGCTACTTGTTCCTTGAGCAGTGTTTCTCAGTCTTGCTTACACATTAAAATCCCTGGAGGGGATTCTTCAGTGTCCTGTCCTGGATGCACCCTGAACTGAGTATACTGCAATCTCTGGAGGTGAGCTGCAGGCATAGGTACCTTATAATATCTTCCTGAGAGATTCTAATGTGGATACAGAGTAAGAATCACCTTGTAAAGGGAATCAACATAATTTTTTTCCTGGGCTAACAGCTAACGCAGCTGACCAGATCAGCTTAATGAATCATTCTAGCTGAACAGTGTAAAGCTGCTGATGGAGGCTTTGTGGGATCTTTAAGGCCATGTGATGGGTGAGTACTATTTGTTGAGAAGCTGTATACCTCCCTGCACTTATTCCCAATTCCCATATCTCTCAACACTGAAATTCTCCCACTCAGATCTCATCTTCTAAGGGCTTAAGATCTGTTTAATCTCAGGAATCTGATAAACCAATTCCTTCCAATAAAACAAGATGGCAATATATAAATTTTAATTGATTTTTTTGAAGATTATACCCATTTTTCTTCTTGCCAATGTAACCTAAGAGGGGGAATTCATATAAGTACAAAAGTAAAATAGCTAAAGCAAGTAGACATTCTGAAATACTGGAAAACCTGTAATAATAAGAAATGACTACTCTGGACAGTGGAAAAGCATAGGGTCGAAGATCAGGGTTCAAGTCTAGTCTTCCATTTAAAAACCATATTGAATTGCAGTTACTGTTCTGTGCTCTGGAAACAGAACAGTAAATAAAACTATTAAGGTTACTGCTGTCATGGAAATACCTAGACCAAAACTAAATAAATAAAAATAAAACAATTAATAATAACCCCTACCCACATACACTGGAAAAACAAAGCATTTCTCATTGTGTTAAATTTAGGTAAAAATAAAATAACTGATGAGACACTTGTAAGTGGATTCAAGACTGAAATGAGCAGAAGATGTGGAGATAGAATGCTTAGGGATAAGCTATTAGAAGAAGTGATGCTTGGTTGAAATCCAAATGATGGCATCATGAACACAGACATGCCAACATCTGGTGACAAAGATCTCCAAGCAAAGGAAAGATGAGTATGAAGACCACAGGGTCTTTGATGTGTGAAAAGTAGAGGAAAAGAGCTACTACATCTGAAGGTTATGGGCTAAGTACGGGTAATAAAGGAGTTCAGCAATATCTTTCTCTAGACAGTTTTGGCCCGATCTCATTTAAGTGTCTGCTAAATGTTACCCCACGAGAGACAGAGACAGAGAAGTTTTCCCTGATCACCTTATCTTAAAAGAACATTCAACTATACGCACAGAGAGACACACACCTTCTTTCCTTTACTTGTTCTCTTCCAACGAATGCCAGTTTTACATGAGCATATACACAAATTCTTAGGGAAATAATAAATATGTTTTGAGATGAGTGAATTGGTAAAAGAGGAAGGCAGAATCAGATGATACATGGGTTTGTAGCTCATGGTAAGGAATTTGGATGTCCCTGGAGTGTATTAAGCAAGGAGTGCTATGGTCTAAAATGTGATTTTAAAAATCATTCTGGTTTCTATGGAGGGAGATGGTTTCTATCTGATTTCTATAGAGAGATCAGGGCAGAAGCAGAGAGAGTTAAGAGCTTTCTGCTATATTTTCCAGGTGAGAATAATGATCATTTGGACAGTGGTATAGCAGATCTGAGGATAAAATTAAATACTCCTTAGGTATTGATGAAGTTTGAGATGTCTAGAAGACATGCAAGAGGAAGAACTGTTTAAACAGATGAAGGTCAGTGGAGAGGTCAGGATCTGACATATAAATGTGAGTTGCATTATCTTATAGATGGTAATTAAAGTAATGAGCCTAGTGAGATCATCCAGGGAGAGAGTTTAGGTGGAGTACAAGAACCTAGGAGAGCTCCATTGTCCAGACAATGGGCAGAGGAGGAAGATCCAGCCAGACAAGCAAACTGAGAAAAAGTGGTTGTTGGGATAGGAGGAAAAACCAGAAGAATCTGGTATTATGGAAACCAAGAAAGAAAAAAATGTTTAGGAAGGAAACACTCAGCTGCGTTGCACATTGCTGTAAAAAGAAATAAGGTGAAGACAGAAAACTGACCAACAGCTTTCACAAAATGTTCATCTTTGGGCCATCATAATAAGAGCCATATTAGGAGAACTGCCTGAATAAAGTATACTGAAGAGAGAAAGAGAAGGTGGGCATTGGAGTCCATGAGTAAGTCCACTGATTAGCTGGATAACCTTGAAAAATATTTTGAGACTTAATTTCTTTTTTTCTGAACTGGAAAAAGCAATATAACAGGTGCTCTACCAACTTCAGAAAGTTGTGACCCTTTTGTGAGACTATGCATAAGTTTATCCCTACAACCTTGAAATACAGGCAAAATATGTACTGTTGTTATTGTTATTATTTTTGGAGGCTGAATAGTGTTATTCAGACCACATCATAATAATCCGAAGCATCCGAGAGTATACTTACAGAATCCAATATGATGAGCTTTTTAAGTCTCAACACATGAGGTGAGATGGAATGTTTGTGGGTCACAGCAAAGGAAGAAACTGTTATTGCCAATATCTGCCCTATTTCTTGGATGAACAGTATGGCATGATTACAGGCAAACAACATATTGGTTGTGGAAAGTGACCACTAATGCATTTTGCCAAGGAGGTGGAAGAGGTCTTCCAGAGCAGTCGTTCTCTATGTTGTCTGCACAATGAAATCACTTGGGGAGTTTTAAAAAATACTGATACCTGGGACTCACTTCCAGAGATGCTGATTTAATTGGCCCATGGTGCAGTCTGAGCACTGGAATTTTTAAAAAATCTCCCTTATTGATTCTAATGTGCAGTGAAGGTTGAAAATCACTGGAGGAGAGGCAAAGAATTACATGCACAGAGGAGCCCGAAGAGGACATTTACCTATCAAGGCAATCCGATAAATCCTCAGGTACAGCTCAGTCTCTTTTTGCCTTGACTTTGTTGCCCTACATTTTGTCATTTCTTTTTTGCAGAGCACTAATTCTTTTGCTCCTTAAAGGCAATGGTAACTGAAAATGAATGATTAAAAGACTGATCAATGGGTAGTATTTCGAGGAAAAAAGAAAACAAAATTCAAAGCTTGCTTTTAGTATAACTATTCCCTTCACTAGACAAGTGGTAATGACTCAGGGGAAAATGGACAGAACATCTACACTGATAGCTTGAAGTTATTAATGTGGAAGTCATTTCCTTAAATTCCCCAGTGGCAATCTTCAAAGCACTTCTTCCACTCACTTTACCAAAGGCTGCTCGGATTTAATCTGAGTTAACAGTGTTCTCAACATTTAGTTCAAAAAAGAAGTACATTTCTATTTTCTCTAATTATATTCTCTCTACTAAATATGTGCAGGTATGTCTAGCACACTAATTTCTACAAGTAATGGAACTTTTTTTCAAGTTCAAGTATGGGTAAGGTTTTAGAGCTGTTTCTGCTATGTTTGAATTTGTATTTCTATGCATCATTAGACTATTTGATAGAAAATTTGAATAAAGAAGGCATTGAAAAGTATGTAAAGTCCCAATATTTTGAAACACTTTGGGATATGATAACCTAAATTATTAAAATGTCTACATTATAGATTGATTTATAAGAGATGCAGAGTCAGACATTTAAAATCATGCAATCACTGGCCAAAAGGAATAGATTCAGTAATTTTAGCTAATATTTACATAGTGCCAAGTATGTTCTCACACATATAACCATTATACTGTATAACCATTAATATGTAATCCTTGTATGATTCCTGTATGGTAGGTACTTATGTACTCATCTTACAAAGGAGGAAATTGAGGAACAGAGAGGTGAATATTATATTCAAGTTCCCACAGCTGCTAAGATGCAGACCCAGGATTCCTACTCAGCCAGTGTGGCTGCAAAGTCCATATCTTAACCACTCTTCCGTCTTTTGCTAAAGAGTATGCTTTTCATGAAAGTAATCACATACTGACTCATCTACCCACTCAGTTCAAAGCACATTATTATGTACTATAAAAAGTTGAAATTATCTGAGCCACAAATATTTTAATCTCATTGTATATTTACCAAAGTTCATGATAATATAATAACTGCATCACAGAGGAAGACTAGCTGTCAGCTTTAGCCTGAGTCCTATATGATGACAATATCTTGAAGCTGCCACTACATATAGTCTGGTTCTTAATTTCACAAATTGAAAACTCAGTTCCATTAGTGCATTCAGAGTTAATTCAGCTATCAGAGACTGATTTATTAAAGTTTCAGAATGACAATGTATCCATTGTATATGAGAGGCTATATTTACCTTTTCAAAGATCACAATATTCACGTCTTCTGTTCAGAAAATTTTCAGTTCTTTTTGGGGAACTAAATCCAGCTGATGATATATTTTGTTGGACACAAACTCAATGCAAAAAAAAAAAAAAATGGAATGTTACATTCTAAAATAAGGATCTTTTTAATATAACATAAATCACTGTTATTATAGAGAATTGAAATATTAAAAATATGTTTCACAAGAACAAAAGGAACAAATTGAAAACTTATTTGAAAAAAATAATGAAGGACAACTTTCTCAATCTGGCAAAGGAAATAGTATTCCAGGGAGTCCAGGAAGCTCAGAGAGTCCCAAAGATGTTGAACCAAAGAAGCACACACCAAGGCACATCACAATTACACTACCCAAGATGCAAGATAAGGAGAGAATCTTAAAAGCAGCAAGAGAAAAGGAGACAGTTACCTACAAAGGAGTGCCCATAAGACTATCAGCTGATTGCTCAAAAGGAACCTTAGAGGCAAGAAGGTGTTAGAAAGAAGTATCCAAGTCATGAAAGGCAAGGACCTACATCCAAGATTACTCTATCCAGCAACGCTTTCATTTAGAATGGAAGGGCAGATAAAGTGCTTCCCAGATAAGGTCAAGTAAAAGGAGTTCATCATTACTAAACCCTTATTACATGAAATGTGAAAGGGACTTACCTAAGAAAAAGAAGATGATCAAAAATATAAACAGTGAAATGACAACAAACTCACAACTATCACCAACTGAACCTAAGAAAAAGCAAAAACAAAAACAAACTAAGCCAACAACTAGAACAGGGAACAGAATCACAGAAATGGAGATCACATGGAGGGTTATCAGTGGGTAGGGGGAGGGGGAAGAATGGAGGAAAAGGTACAGGGAATAGGAAGCATAAATAATAGGTAGAAAATAGACAGGGGGAGGTTAAGAATAGTATAGGAAATGGAGAAGGCAAATAACTTGTATGTATGACCCACGAACATGAACTAAGCAGGAGGGAAGCTGGTGGGAGAGGGGATGCAGAGTGGAGAGGAATAAAGGGAAGAAAAAAATGGGACAACTGTAATAGCATAATCAATAAAATATACTTAAAAAATGTTTCACAAAAACACTAGTACCCAAAAGGGCTACTGTAAACAATTTAAGGCATTTTTTATGCTAAAGGAAATAGTTGATATATATTTTTTAAAAATTTTATGTTAATTTTTACCTGATGATATAATTAAACATGCTCAATAGAAGTAATCAAAAACAAATTATAT
>VMDR010033545.1:0-11329 GCA_007922815.1 Macrotus californicus
CAAGAATTATGTAGGCGGGATCACCATACCTGACATCAAACTATATTACAAGGCCATAGTAATGAAAACAGTCTGGTAGTGGCATAAGAACAGACACATAGATCAATGGAACAGAATAGAGAACCCAGAAATAAACCCAAGTCTCCATGGTCAATTAACATTTGACAAAGGCATCAGAAGCATAAAATGGAGTAAAAATAGTCTCTTCAACAAATGGCATTGGGAGACCTGCACAGTAACATGCAAAAAAATGAAACTCAATCACCACCTCACACCATACACAAAAATAAATTCAAGGTGGATAAAAGACTTAAATATTCACCATGACACTATAAAAGTCCTAGAGGAGAACATAGGCAGGAAAATTTCAGATATTCCATGCAACAATATTTTCACCCTATAGCTAGATATATAAAGGAAAGAATAAGCGAATGGGATCTCATCAAAATAAAAAGCTTCTGCATGGCTAAAGAAAACATCAGCAAAATGAATAGGGAACCAAACATATGGGAAAATATGTTTGCAAATGATACCTCCGATAAGGGTTTGATGTCCCAAGTATATAAAAACTCACACAACTCCACTCCAGGAAGACAAACAATCCAGTTTAAAAAATGGGCAAATGACCTGAACAGACACTTCTCCGAGGAGGACATACCGAGGGCCCAGAGATATATGAAAGGGTGCTCAGCATCACTAGCCATCAGAGTGTTGCAAATTAAAATGAGAATGAGATGCTACTGCTCACCAATCAGAATGTCCATCACAATCAAATCAACAAAAAGTGCTGGTGAGGATGTGGAGACAGGAACCCTAGTGCACTGTTGGTGGGAATGAAGACTTGTGCAGCCACTGTGGAAAACAGTATGGAATTTCCTCAGAAAACTAAAAATGGAACTGCCTTTTGACCCAGCAATTCCACTGCTGGAGTTATACACTGAGAATCCTGAAACACCAATTCAAAAGAACCTACACACCCCAATGTTTATAGCAGCACAATTTACAACAGCCAAGTGTTAGAAGCAACCTAAATGTCCATCAGTAAATGAGTGGATTAAAAAACTATGGTATAATTACACGATGGAATACTGCACAACAGAAAGAAAGAAGGTGCTCCTACCCTTTGCTACAGCATGGATGGAACTGGAGAGCATTATGCTTCATGAAATAAGCCAGTTGGTGAAAGACAAATACTATATGATTTCACCTATAAGTGAAACCTAATCAACAAAACAAAAAAGCAAGCAAAATATAACCAGAGGCATTGAAATAAAGAACAAACTGACAGTAACCGAGGGGAGGTGGGAGGGGATAATGGGGGCAAAGGGGGAAGGGTCTTCAAGGAAAATGTATAAATGACCCATGGACAAAGCCAAAGGGGGTTAGGATGGAGGGTAAAAAGTGGGGATGACTAGGGTCTGTGGGAGTGGTTGGAGAAAAATAGAGACAATTGTACTAGAACAAAAATAAAAAATAGAGCACAAAAAAGTAAAATTAAATTACAAAAAAAGGTTGTTTATCCCTTCCCAGCTGTGAACCACTTGTTACTATCTAATATACTTTTATGTTACATTTTCTCTGTTCCAATTACTGGTATGATTTCTGTCTCCTGTCTGTAGCCCTAGCTGATGCAATTTATATATAGGTCTTTGGTGTCCTGTTGACTTTGCAAGGCTGACAGAGGTGGGCTGCAGCTTTAGGTGGTGGGTGCAGTGTTCCAGTGTACATGGTATCAGACAGACTGGCTCATTTCACTGCCTCTGTGTCATTGGTGCTGGTGGATGGCATCCTCAGCCTGGCTTTCAGCTCTAAGCTCTCAAAAGGTACATATTTCCTATTCCCTTTTAACCTCAGTCATTATTGCAAAAACTAAATTATTCCTGCGATCGCTTTTGAATGTCTAACTTTTAAAGATACACTCATTGTAGCTAATATCCAAGATTCACAACTCCCTGGATTTTAATCACTTGGTAATGGTGTGATTTGCATGAGAGCTTCAGTTCTGGAAGCATCAGCAAGGGTGGCCCAACCCTGCTCAGGTCCCAGCATCTTCTGTATGTTGTTGACTCAATCTTACTTCCCGCCAAGGTGGGAGAGGAGGAGAGGATTCCCAAACAAACTCCTCTCAGAAAAGCCAGGGAGAGAAATGTTCTCTTGCTTTGATTGGGATAATGGAGCACTGAGGTCCCCAGCTGCTCTTGAAATCTTTAATCCAGAGTTTTTCTGCCTTGTTAGCTTCAACACCTGACATCTCACATGTAGCTCAACATTATTTTAGAAATGATCTTCAGTGCCCAGGTTCTGACATCTGACAGACCTGAATTTGCATCCCAACTCTTCCACTTACACCTGAACCAGGAGCTTTACTCTCTGAGCCCCAAGTTCCTCAGAGCAGGGATAGCAATAGGATGACTTTTCTAGATAACTGCAAGCACACAAGACAATGAATGGAAAGTGCCAGGGGACTCTGGTGTTTGATAGCACTGGTTTGACTCCCCACCAGCATTAATGTCACTCCTGTCTAAATGTTGACAGTTTTCCCAGCACCAGCTGCTTTGTCAATCCCCCTTTACCATGGCAAAATCTCAGTGCCCTGGTTTGCATGGGAGTACTTTATGTCTCCTAACTGCCACAACCACCTCTGAGCCTTGTTACCTCTGCATGTGGAGGGAGGTGGGGGTCCACCTATTTGTGCCACCTGCCCCCAAGGAGGAGGACCCAGGCTGAAGGGCACAATGCTTAGAAGGTAATACAGGACCACGACTTCTGGACAAAGGGTCAGGGGCATGCTCACCTGATCTCCACAGGGGCTTCTAGTAGACAGAAATGCTTTATGGGCTAGGAAAGGTGGCAGAGGGGAGAGTTCTGCCCACTCTCCTGGAATCTGGGAGGCACTGAGCTTAGGCACCATCTGCCCTCTGGGCCTTCAGGGCCTCTAAGAGAAGGAGCACTGGGTATGAGAGTCAGGGCTGCCTCACCAGGCAAAGGAGGGGCCTGGCTGAACCCAGACCAGTTGAGACTGCTTTATCCTTTGGGCCAACTGTTTAGGAAAGGTGCTGGAGAACTCTATATGAGAGGACCCAGACATAGATGTGAGGGCCATTAAGCACCCATGACCCTGGCTTCCCAGAGGTTTTCATGAGTTGCTGCACTTGTATTATAAATAACACTGCAGACCCTGAGGAAATCAGTAGAATAAACTTCACTCTAGTGATTGACAGAGGCCAATCATTGACAGAGGTGCAGTGGTTTGCCCAAGATCACACAGGATTAGCTGGAAATCAAGTTTTCTGGACTTCCTATCCACTCCCCCTTCTACCACAGCACATTGCCCTACTCAGCCCACCTTGCCTGCTTTGTCAATCCGCACCTGTTCTGTTGCCTCCATGGGTACTGATCTAGGAGCTCAGCATTTTTCAGCCTGGGGATGGAGGGCTAAGAGAGCAGGTTTTTGGGGTGGGAGCTGAGGCCTGGGGTGCTGGGCCAGGCAGCAGCCAAGTGGAGAGTGGGACCTATGTCCTCTGGGCATCAGCCAGGCAGATGGTTTTCAAGTTGTCCTCAGAATCACAGACTCTATGTTGAGGGACCCAAGAAGGCAGGTTGTGCAAACTCCTTCTCAACATGTGGCAAAAGGCCATCAGTTCCCAGAGCTCAGAGCATCCATCTTGGTTGCCTTCAGCAAGGACAGACAGGCAGGCTTATCCATACCAGAACCTTCACTGTAGGAAGCATTCATCCTGACCCTGACTGTCTGCCAGGTTTCCAAGTGCCCACTGAAGCCTCTTCAGATACCTCACAAAATTAACACCCCCAAACCTCTACATGCCTTTTCCAGAAGTTGCCACAGCCTCCTGATGACCCAAGGAGTCAGCCTTCTACCATCCCAGGTTCACAGATCTGACTTCCTCAAAGTCTTTCTCATTTGCTTAGCTCCTTTCACTCCCATGCCTCCAAATTCATTCAGATCTACTTCCTTTTTTCCTGGTTTATTGCTGTTTCCCTAATTGCTTCCCTGCTTCCAGTTTTCAGCCCTTGTAATTGGTTCTCTACAGGCCACAGAGTGACTGTTCTGAAATAACAAGCTTGATGACATCACTGTCACACTCCATTCCTTCTGCCCATTTCATCACTGGGCTCCAAGGCTCTTCTCTGAAATATCCCACCTCTGCAGCCCAGCCCACCTAGAGATGGTTTCACTCCTGTGTGTTTCACACTGTTTTGTTGTCATTGCCTATTTGTTTCTCTGTTCTGTCCTTCCCAGTAGGGAAGACCTGGAGGGCAGAAGCAGGTCTTTCTCATCTTTGTGCCTGGCACAGAGTAGGTACCCAATAATGTCACCCAGAGAAGTGATGGAGCAAGAGAGTGTGAGGACCAAGAAGGGAGCCCATCTGTGTGTGTAGGCAGCGGGGTGGGGGTGGGGGGGTGTCTGGCATTGGGGCTGTGACAGCACATGAATCCAGGGGACTTTCATGGTGTAAGATCAGTGTGTCTCCCTCTCAACATCCTCCTTAACAGAGCAGGCTACCTGGTTACACCAAGTTTAGAGCACATTTTTTTTCAAGGGCACATGGATGGAAGCAATGGATGAAGGGAAGGAAGGAGGGAGGGAGGAGAAAGAGAGGAAGGAAGGAAGGAAGGAAGGAAGGAAAGAAGGAAGGAAGGAAGGAAGGAAGGAAGGAAGGAAGGAA
Organism: Macrotus californicus; assembly: GCA_007922815.1. Taxonomy (NCBI): domain Eukaryota; kingdom Metazoa; phylum Chordata; class Mammalia; order Chiroptera; family Phyllostomidae; genus Macrotus; species Macrotus californicus. The sequence continues at coordinate 4,689 of VMDR010033545.1, forward strand.
ATGAGAGACTTATATCCAAGTTCATACTCAATAGGCAAAAACTAAAAGCTTTCCCACTAAGCTCAGGAACAGAACAAGGATGTCCACTTTCACCACTCCTATTCAACGTAGTGTTGGAAATGCCAGCCACAACAATCAGACAAGAAAAAGAAATAAAAGGCATCCAAATTGGGAAGGAGGAATCAAAACTGTCATTGTTTGGAGATGACTTGATAGTGTACATAGAAAATCCTATAGATTCCACCAAAAAGCTTCTCAACCTGATAAGTGAATTTGACAAAACAGGAGGATACAAAGTCAATATTCAGCAATCACAGGCATTTTGTATATCAACAATGAAATATCAGAGACTGAAATCAGGGAAAAAATCCCATTTGATATAGCAACAAGAAAAAAATTAAGTACTTGGGTATACAGGCCCATGCTAAACCCACTGAGTTATACCAGCCAGGGCTTTAAGTACCTAGGAATAAACCTAACCAAGGAGGTCAAAGACCTGTACTCCAAAAACTACACTACAGTGAAGAAAGAAATTAAGGAAGACACAAACAAATGGAAGCAGGTACCACGTTCATGGACTGGAAGAATTAACATCATCAAAATGGCCATACTACCCAAAGCAATTTATAGATTCAATGCAATCCCTATTAAAATATCAATGACATATTTCACAGAAATAGAACAAACATTTCAGAAATTTATATGGAACCATAGAAAACCCTGAATAGCTGCAGCAATTTTGAGAAAGAAGAACAAAGTATGAGGGGTCACAATACCTGATATCAAACTGTATTATAAGGCCACTGTAATCAAAACAGCCTGGTACTGGCTTAAGAACAGACACATAGACCAATGGAACTGAACAGAGAGCCCAGAAATAAACCCAAGTTTCTGTGGTCAACTAATATTCAACAAAGGGGGAAGAAGCATAAAATGGAGTAAAAATAGCCTCTTTAACAAATGGTGTTGTGAGATCTGGACAGCTCTATGCAAAAAAATGAAACTCTATCACCAGCTTACACCATACACAAAAATAAACTCAAGGTGGATAAAAGACTTAAATAGTTGTAAGACCATAAAAGTCCTACAGGACAACATAGGCAGGAAAATCTCATATATTCCATGCAGCAATATTTTCACTGATATGTCCCCTACAGCAAGGGACATAAAGGAAAGAATAAACAATGGAATCTCATCAAAATAAAAGCTTCCACACACCTAAAGAAAGCAGCATTAAAATGAAAAGAGAATCACTGTATGGGAAAACATATTTGCCAATGATGCCTTGGACAAGGGTTTGATCTAAAAAATACATAAAGAACTCACACAATTCCACTCCAGGAAGACAAATAACCCACTTAAAAAAGTGGACAGAAGATCTGAACAGACATTTCTCCAAGGAGGACATACAGAGGGTCCAGAGACATATGAAAAGATGCTCCGCATCACTAGCCATCAGAGAGATGCAAATTAAAACCACCATGAGATACCACCTGACACCAGTCAGAATGGCCATCATAAACAAATCAACAGACAAGTGTTGGAGAGGATGTGGAGTAAAGGGAACCCTAGCACATATTTTGGGGAATGCTGACTGGTGCAGCCACTGTGGAAAACAGTATGGAATTTCCTCAAAAAACTAAAAATGGGGTGGGGATGGAGTGGTGGGGGGAAAATGCAAACTGGAATTGAACAATAAAGTAATTAAAAAAAAAAAGAAAACTAAAAATGGAACTGCCTTTTCATCCAGTGATTCCACTGCTGGGATTATACCCTAATGATTCTGAAATACCAATTCAAAAGAACCTACTCACCCCAATGTTCATAGCTGCATTATTTACAATAGCCAAGTGCTGGAACCAGCCTAACTGCTTGTCAGTAAGTGAATGGATCAAAAAACTGTTGTACATCTACACAGTGGAACGCTAAGCAGCAAAAATAAAGAAGGAGCTCCTATCCTTTATGACAGCATGGATGGAACTGGAGAGCATTATGCTAAGTGAGATAAGCCAGGCAGTGAAAGACAAATACCACATGATTCCACCTTTTAGTGGAAACTAATCAACAAAACAAACAAGCAAGCAAAATATAACCAGAGACATTGAAATTAAGAACAAACTGACAGTAGCCAGAGGGGAGGTAGGAGGGAATAATGGGGGGAAAGGGGGAAGGGTTTTGAGGAACAACTATAAAGGACACATGGACAAAACCAAGTGGGGGTAGGATCAGGGGAGGGATGTGGGGATGTCTGGGGTGGGTGGAAAATGCAGACAACTGTACTTGAACAACAGTTTAAAAAAAAAAACTTGCCCTGGCTGGGTAGCTCAGTTGTTTGGAACATTGTCCTATACATCAAAATGTTGCAGTTTTGATCTCTAGTCAAGACACACACTTAGGTTGTGGCACCCTGGTCAGGGCACATACGGGAGGCAACTGATCTCTCTCTCTCTCTCTCTCTCTCTCTCTCCCCTCCCCCCCGGTGTGTGTGTGTGTGTGTGTGTGTGTGTGTGTGTGTGTGTGTGACTGACTCTCTCTTTCTCTCTCTGCTCCTCCTCTCTTTCTAAAATCAAATAATATATCCTCAGGTGAGAGTCAAATAAATAAATAATACAAACAATCAAAACTCAAGGAACATTGATTGGTATTTCCTCCTGTCAACTCCACCACTCCATCTTCCCACAGCCTGCAGCAGCAATCCCAGGAGATGCTTTGAACATGAACCAGAGCCACGAGGGCTCCACAAAAGCTAGAGTTACCACTGGGTGTACCCACCAGCAGGCTACACTCACTGCTAGCACCAGTAGCCTTCATCCCTTCACTGATTACTTTCACTGATTCAGCAAAGATTCTTTATTTACTCCATCCCAGCCATTGTTCTAACTGTGGAGCACACAGTGAAACAGAATAGGCAAGGCCTCTGCCTCAGAAGGAGGAAGAAATAAACAAATAAAATCATTTTAGGTGATGATTTTGAAGGCTTTATGAAGAAAATTTAAAAAGTCAATGTCATAATGATTGACTTCAGAGTATAATATAAATTGGAGGTCAGGAGAGGACTCTCTGAAGAGATAACTATTGAAATGAAACCTGGACAACAAAAGGAATCAACTTTTTAAAAATTTAAAAATTTTATTATTTATGCTATTACAGTTGCCCCAATTTTTCTCCCTTTGACCCCCTCCACCCTGCCTGCCTCCCACTCCCACAGTCAATCTCCACACCATTGTCCATGTCTATGGGTCATTCATACATGTTCTTTGGCTAATCCCTTCACCTTAATTTCACCACTCCCCACCTCCTCCTTCCCCTCTTACAGCTGCCAGTTTGTTCCATGTTTCTATGCCTCTGGTTTTATTTTGCTCATTAGTTTATTTTGCTCATTATATTTCACTTATAAATGAGATCATATGGTATTTGTCTTTCACCGACTGGTTTATATTCTCCAATTCCATCCATGTTGTCGCAAAAGGTAAGAATACCCTCTTTTATTTTTTTACAAAAAATCAGCTTTTTGAAAAACTGCGGGAACAGTGGTGGACAGAGGGAACAGCCAGTGCAAGACTTGAGGCAGGAGCAAGCTTGAAATTTCCCAGAAAAGCAAGAAAGTGAATGTGGCTCTGAAACTGTTCAGGAGAGGAGGAAAGAGAAGTGGGCACTGTGTACACTGTATCCTCAGTGTGGCAGGAGGCCATGAATGGAAAAAAGCAGGGATGTTGTAGTCAGACACAGGGTAAGGAGCAGACCATGGGGGCCAAAGCAAGAGGGGTTGTGGATAATTACTGAGCTTGCAGAGTTGGCATGGGACTCAGGCCCCTCAGCAGGAGTACTGATTGCTTTACAGGCATCGTGTCAGGTCGCAGTCACATCTCAGCCCACAAACAGTATCTTGGCAGCCCCTGGGGAAATGTCACTTCAGTTTTTTGCAGTTCTGAAGCAAGCATGTTTGCTACTCAGCGATTCTCTGATTTATGAACTTTCTAGCTCTGCATCTTTGTGAGGTGCTTGAGGAAGCTTCTACTGAGGTGAAGAATGGAAAATACTTGGGAATCGAGTCTGGCAACGTGGGTTCTCTGCCTGACATGCTTAAAGTCCCTTATTGGAAACAACTTCTGTCATTCATGAAGGCCTGGCCAGACTTCGCTCATACTCTCTGGTCCCAGAGCCCTTGCATTCTCCAAGCCCTGCAACGAAGCCCAGAAATTTACAGAATCAGAATAAGGTTCTGCTTCTCCTCTTTCAGGCTGAGAAGTCTTAGGAAAATCACTTAATTTCTTGGAGTCTTAGCCTCCCCATCTACAGGATGGGGCTTTAAGAGGAGTGATTCAGTTGATGCATACGGGGCAGCCACAGAGGCAGCACCAGGTAGGATTCTTATTGGTTTTTTTGTCAGTAAGTGCTCAGTATGGTCAGATAGAAGTTACAAACCATAGGATTATAGTTCATAGTACTTGTATACCTGTTCCTCTGGTTTTTAAAGAACCACTTAATAAAGAGAGTAATTAGTAGTAGTTATCAAGTAGTGACTTCACCTTTTATGCTATAAACACTTTACACACTGTATATCAATTAATCTTCAAACTGTTTCATTGTATTTACAAAAATGCCATTAATCCCATTCTATAAACAAGTAAACAGTGGCCTGAAGATGACCATCAAGTTGTCCAAGTTCACCTAGCCAATAAGTGGATTGAGTCTGAGGTCAGCAGTTCTAGGACGTTGAACAAAAAAAACCTTCTCAGATCCCCAGGTCCTTCATCCAAACTTTGCATCATGTTATGTGCACTAAATAATTTAATTTGTGCTCCAACTATAGGGACATATAAGACATTACTATTCCTGGCCTCAGTTCTAAGAGCAGCTCAACTTTCTGCTACCAAGAGCCCCTTTACATTGATTAATTTCATAGATATGCCTTGCCCGCACCTGTACTAAATGCAGGGATCAGGACACATATTTGTCATAAATCCAACAGTTTCTGTCGTGGGAGAGGCTGGAGCCAATGCTATGTGAAAATAAGAGAATTTGCTAGAACGGTTCCTATAGGCACAGCAGGTTCAGGGCAGAGTGGGCTTTGGCTGTTGGTCTGGTTTTCCTAAATCCCCCACACTTGGCTTTTCCACCATGAGATTCCTAAGACAATGGTTCTTCACCTTTTGGGGAATATGTGCCCTTATTGACCATCTTCTCAGACAATGTATGAATGTGCACAATTTCAGGGTTTATAGTTACTCTAAAACCTTAGCATAGTCCAGGTTGATGTGGAGCTTTACAGAGAAGTGTGGGAACTTAGACACCCTGGCAGGGCTCAGGTAAAGGTTTTCTAGATTTGATAGCCTGGCATCCTTTTCCTAATTTCTCTTTTTTAAGTGGCTGGAGCTAGTCAGCTTTGCCAGGAGGAGGAGCTTTCCATTAAGCATAATCATGATTCTGCCTCCAGAGGGCCTGCACCTCAGCAGCCTTCTCTCCCTTCAGCCAGCCATGGGCTCTGGCCATCCTAGGTGACTCAGCCTCCTGTACACCCAGAATCCTCTGTGTTTTGCTATGAGCTGTGAGAGTGCCTGGTCATAGCACACATTAGCACTTCTTTCCACAAGCCCCCTGCTTCACATCAAAATAAAACCTGGCCAGCACCCTTCTCCTCAATGACCCAGAGGAAATTCTCTAGAATACTCTACAAGACTGTTTTCCAAAATTTCTTTTTTTTCCATTTTATTTTTTTTAATATATTTTTTTGTTGTTCAAGTACAGTTGTCTCCATTTTCCTCCCACCATTCCCCCCAACCCCAGCCATTCCTACTTCCCATCCTTGATCCTACCCCCCTTTGGCTTTGTCCATGTGTCCTTTATACATGTTCCTGAAAACCCTTCCCCCTTTACCCCCATTATCCCTTCTCACCTCCCCTCTGGTTACTATCTGGTTGTTCTTAATTTCAATGTCTCTGGTTATATTTTGCTTGCTTGTTTGTTTTGTTGATTAGGTTCCACCCAAGAGCCCATAACAACAACCTGAAGACTATGGGTTGCCAAATCAGCCCAGAGCCTCAGAGTTCTTAGAAGTCTTCTGTTTTATACCTGAAAGTTATTTGAGGTTTTGCATGTCTTTCAATGATATTTACAAGTTCACTTAAACACTTATAAACGTTTTGTATTGCCCTGAGTGACTTTTTTTGTTTCCCTTGATGAAAAAATCCTCAAAGGGAAATGTTTTGCCAACATGGAAGAGGTGAAACAAAAAATGGCAGAAGCACTACAATGCATCAAAATTGATGAGTTCAAAACTGTTTTGAACAGTGGAAAAGATGTCTCAATAAGTGTTGCATCAAAAGCAGAGTACTTTGAAGGTGACTCAAATTTAAACATGTAAGAATAAATGCACAATTTTTTATAAATAAATTCCTTTTTTTGCATCCTCCCTCATATGACATTCAAAATGGATACATTCTCAGCTAGGGTTGATCAGTTTTGTTCTTGATATCTGTATAAACACTCAGAGAGACAGAAAATGAAATACTCTTGAATGAAAGCAAAATTAGTAAAATAAGAGCAGTGACAACAACAACACAATGTCAACACTTAGCAAATAAAGACCATGCATGAAAAGGATTCAAATGAAATCGGTTGAAGGCAACCCCTCTGGTTTT